>JAGDQP010028617.1:0-24012 GCA_022664845.1 Lepisma saccharinum | reverse complement strand
TTCCTTAGGGAGTGAAGGATAACTTTCTTGACGTCACCAGCAAAAGTGTGAAGTTAGCCCCCAAGCTACCCCAATTAATCAAATTTTGTGTCGAAGTTGTCGGCGATCGTTAGGGAGTCGTTAGGGAGAAATAGGGATAACCATATTTTCGTTTGGGAGTGAAGGATAACTTGGAGACGTCGCCGGCAAAAGTGTGGAGTTAAGCAGCTAGTTATCTTGATTAATCGGATTTTGTGTCGGCGTTGTCTGCTATCGTTAGGTAGGAATAGGGAGTACATTATTTTCTTTAGAGAGTGAAGGATAACTTGGTAATGATAGCCGCTACTATTGCTGATAGATTCACATCGTCATAGCTATTGTAATTTTAATCGAATCAGTTGTTACTCATTAGGATTTGTTAGAGAGAATTAAGGGGTATTATGTTTTGCATAGTTCAAATGATAAAGATTGAGGACTCCGAGAGATATGTCGGCTAAAATCACAGAGGCGATCAGCTATTGATTTTGGTATTCAAGTTGCCTCTATACATTATTGTCGTATAGATCGAAAGATAACTTGGTCAGCGTGAACAAAAAAATCCGTCATAGTAGTAACATTCGCTAGGCGTAAGATCCCGATTTTGATGAAAAAAAATATGAATTTACAGTACATAGGCAACCTTCAAAATCAACATTATGAGTGCTGACGTCAACAAATAACTACAGGATAACCCAAGATAAAGGTAACGTAGAGAGCAAGTCAATCGAATACAATGTACAAAAAAAAGAACTTTTCTTTTATAAACTGTTGTAGGTATTGATAACAAATTTCTAATAATATATACTGGACAAGATTTGATACAAGCCGGACAGTATGACGACAATGACCGTCATCTTGAAAGCGGCCAGCTTGAATATGTTTTATTTTTTTTAAAATATTAACTGTGCAATGTCTGTGCAAGACATAACAAATCTTGAACGACAAAGTGACACGTGAAATTGGTCTGGAGAATAAATGAACGAATGATGAAAAAAAAATTGTTGAAACAGTTGAATAAACAAAAAATAAAACGGATACATGAAAGGTACTGCTATTTTGGAAAATATGATCCTTATGACCGCAAAATGAAGTGAACTATAAAGTTTCAAATACAATAAGGGAAAATGAAGGCATAATGATACGTGAAAGTGACCTTCTCCACGTCAATTTCACGGTTCATTTTGTCGTACAGAATTAGAGTTACGCCAAAATTGATTTCGTTAATGGGTTTCGAGGAAAATTCCAGCACAGATTGATATATTCCATAATCCACTTAGTATTTAACTTTTTTGAAGAATAGTCAACATAGTCGCTTTCAAAATGGCGGTCATTGTCGTCATACCATCTGGCATGTATTACCTCCTGTCCAATATTCCTTAATGGCCATTTGCTTTCAGTATATGTAACAGTTTATAAAAGAAAAGAAGTTTTCCTTACTGTATATTCAATTTACTTGCTCTCTACGTTCTATCTTTCTCGGGTTCTTCTTTCTTCATTTTTTATCAACAAAACATATAATTTTGGCTATGAAGGTTTACCTAGGCAGTGTACATCAAAATCCGGCTTTGACACCTGGCGAGCGTTCCTTGTTAGTTCAAACAGTCATAACTATTCAATTTTAAATCGAAAATTCCGCCAATAATTAGGGCTTGCTGGGAGACATAGGGAGCAGTACATTATGTTCGTTAACAATTAGAACATATCCCTTCGCCGTGAAATGCTTTTTCGGGAGTAAATGTCTCAGATGGGTCCCCATGAAAAGCATCAGAGATTTGGTGGCTGGAAATCTAAAAAAAAATATCCAACTCAAAGCAAACATTTCACCTTCTATTCCGAAGTTATTGGTTTAGTTCAAGCTGATTACTGTGTACATGTAGCTTCATTTTGAATTGATTTTAATGCCATTAAGCAACTATGGCTCAGGTCGTATGGATGATGATGCGATGCATTGGTGAAATGAAGAAAGTAGGAGGAAACGAAATAACCCGAAGAGAACCTACGCACACGGTGTTTGTACACCACAAAGCCCACATGGCATGAGCAGGGATCGTTCCGACTACCCCTAGCACAAGATGTGAGTGCTCTACCAATTGATCCACCGTGGCTCCATGTAGCTTCATATTCTTTCGGTACATAAAAGACGCAATTTTAACTTTCAGTAACTACCTTCTATCAAGCAAATCAATCGAAAGTAAGGATTAATTTTTTTTAGCTGTGAGTTGACCACATACTATAATTTTCTTTCTCGAGACGAAATTTCGGACTTCTTCATGAGGACCGCTTTGAGATATTTTATCTCGAATCCAGCATCGTTGACAAAGATACATTTTTAACCTCCTTAGCAAAAAGGCGTCGTGATTCAACCATCACAGTGTTCTGTATACAGTCATACTGTTGGTAGTTCTATATATTACAGAAAATGGAGACTTATATTAAACTCCTTCGGAAAAATATGGTGACCTTTTCGAAGTATCCGCATTTGCATGGTATGACGGAGAGAATCCTTTTGCACTTACAAACACCTTCGAAATAAAACTTGCAATATTTTTTGCACGATGGGTTTCTTTATCGCGTAATTTAACATTTTTCTTATTTAACAACACATCTGAGATATTATAGGAAAGGAAAGGAGACGTGCAATAGTTTCTGGCCATTTGCTGTCCATTGTCAACAACCTAAGTTCATCTATAGAAAAATGTTTACTCGATCCATAAAGCCCACACGTAAACTCTTCACAGAAGTGCAACTAAAGTGTCGTCAATGGTCCAAGATCCTCCGACTCTTGGAAAACTATAAGACAGATGGGACTCATACTTCTGACAAGTAAACTTATCGATACTTCAAAGCGCTTTTAACCAAAGTTGCTGGAGAAATAGGGTACATCAGGAAACCACCAGAAAACACTATTAAAAGTGTTTTCGTCAATAAAGACGGAGGCAGTGGCCAAACATTTGGTTAATATGAATAAGCATTTAAGTGTAATCTATTTAGGAAAACACACGTTCATTTATAAAATGTTTATAATAATAAAACAAATAAGCATTAATGACTATTGGGTAAATGCTCTATTTTTTGGGTACGTTCTTCGTGGCCGCCATCTTGAATCTTGCTGGATTTTTAAAAAATAGTAAGGGGTTCATGTAACATCAATCTGGGCAAGAATTTTAGCAGAAATACATGGGTGTTGCCAGTTTTGTCACCCGTTTATTATTGACAGAGATAATGCTATATGTGACAGAGATATGTGACATTAGTATTCGTAGTTGATTGAAAATTCCAAACAAATGATTAATTTTAAAGCAAGGTTGAGTGATTTGAATAATGGTTGAAATCCCGATTTAAATCAACATTTTTGGGAAATACTGTTATTTAAACGAAGAATATTTATTATTTTAAAAGAAGTAGAAATAAAGTTTCTATGGTTTGAATCATACGTAAACTTGAAATTTACCTTTCACTCCTTATGATAGTTTCTTATGACGTCAACCAGAACGAAAGTGATCGATCTAGAATTTAACAGACTATTTGACTGGTCAATTTCATATTGCACGCGAAAGTTTAGAAGAGAACGTTGGATCTCAATTCACATTTTAAGTTTACAATTTGTAATTCATTTACAAATAGGTAAATTTTGTAATACGTATGAATACGAACACACACAAAATCCAGGTTCTGTTTCCAAAATTGTTGCTCCGTAACATTACCTACTTCGTGTATTTGTATAAAATTACTATTATTATTTTTACAAAATGCTCAAAAACGATTTATACTCAAGGGAAGTGTAAAGTTTACGTATGTGTGTGATGAAGAATGAAAATGCAAAGTTGCGTATCAACTATTGAGTTTACTGCATTATATATCTTTCACTGAATTGAAATTTATCTGAGGCTTTGGAGAACTTTGGATCAGACAGAATGGATGATGACTGGAGAATTTACGGAATAAAGAAAGTGGAAAGAAACCAGATAACCCTGAAGAAACCCAGGCACACTGTTTTTGTTCACCCCAAAGCCCACATGGCACGAGCATGGTTTGAACTGACGATCCAAACGCCAGAATCTACTGTTTAGCGACCGCGGCTCTAAAGTAGCTTTCATTCTTTACGGAATATTATCATTGGATGTTCCAAGATTGATAGTACAGATTTGAGGTCTGAAAACTCAAGTAATATGTACTAAAATTTATCTTAGTAAACATAAATACTATAATATTTCGTTAGGAAAATATAGAGTGGAAAGAAAAGCCAATTGAGATTATAAATCTGCTATTGCTTGGAAAAAAGGAAGACACAGACGTAATTTTAGAGGGAAAGCTGATACGTAGAAATATTGTAGGTTTTTTTCTCGAACTTTCTCATGGTGAAAACCTTGTGAAATAACTTCATTCATCGTGTAATGACGAAAGGAAGGCATGTCTCCTAAGTAAGTGTTGAGTTTCCTACATCTTAACTTTCTTTGTAAAATACACCATAAGTAATAATACCATATCTTCCTTCCATTTCAAATTTATTGCAAGTTGTTGTAATTACTTATTTCCTATTAATATCTTCCGTAGCGAACGTAATACTTTAGTTTTTATTGGTTAAGGTATTTGCAAAGAAAAAAACTTAGTTTGTAGCTTTTAAAGTGCCGCAAGTTATTTATATCAAACATTTTGATTTAAATAAAACAAAATATGTAAATTAAAACAAATCAACAAAAATGTTTTTATTTAAGCGTAATTTTATTCAACTCTGCTTTAAAGGCTATAAATGATTTTAAAAATTGAAAATGGCAGCGATGAACAAGATACCGCAAAATGACTACAAAACGACTCAGTCAGATAAAAGAGTTTTATGCAGCAATGTATACTCACTTTGTAACAAAAAATAACATCAGATTCTAGCAATATTTTTTTTCATTGCTGTCTAAACGATCGTTGATGTTTTCTTGATTTGCGTGTCAAAAAGTGTACAATATAAAGGACTATATTTATCCTTTAGAACTATATCTGTTTGCTTTTTAATACATACGTTTTACATAACATTGGAACATCCGGTTTAACATTTATTTCGCGCATACTTGTTCTTAGCACTTCCTTATAAACTGAAAAAATCGTTTTTTCTTCTGTTTGATCGTCTTCTTTTATTATCCAAATCCAGGTAAAACAATATATGGTTATATTGAATTGTTGAAGGGAGCCAACTTGTAAAGATAATAGACATATACCGTACAATAACCTTAATCAATATTTAATGTTTACTATTTTATGTTAGAGAACAAAAACTTTTAACTTTGCAATTCACAATCGGATAAGCATTACACGGAAGGGTTTTAAGCTTTTTGCCTACAATACATACTGATACCGTATGAGGTGCATCATTCCCATAATAGATACCAACAGCACACAATCATTAAGTTGTTTATTATGATTACTAGATTTCCAATCTTCCCGCTAGATGCTAACCGCAAACATATATTTGTGAACGAAGAAAACAAGAAAGTGATGAATAGCTATTTAGACTTAATGCAAATTTTGTTGACCTATATTGCACTAACAACTGTTCTGATTTAGTTCGTTATTTAGCAAATGCGTGTTGAGCCTACTCCTTAAAATCCCCAGTTTCTTGTCACAAAATTTCAGGAGAAAATGTATTTTCCCTTATTCTTCTTAGATCTTTACAAACATAGTCGTTCTCTGAATTGTACCTATATTCTGCCTTTTATTACCCAATCCTTTAAAAAATCTAATTTCAATCCAATTTTCCTCTGAGGCAAGCTAGACAGCTAAAATAATTTGAAGGTAGTGAGGTATTGTTGTATGATACTAGCAGCTAATAATTGAATTTTTATTCTGGCGCAAGACCCGAAAACGCTAACCGATCATGAGTAGAGATTTCTGAAGAAAGTACACGAATTTCGACGAAGGAAGTGCGAATATTGAATCAGGGTACTTTTCTTCGTAATCAGGTTTCTACGCAGAAAATTACTGTATGGTTTTCGTAGTACTCGGTGCATGTGTATTGGAGAATTAGACTCGAAATTAATAATTAATTGATTTTGATTGAAAAATTAATTGAAATTGATTTTCATTTACAAACGCAACAGTAGTCAGTTCTATTTTTCCTTTCATAAGAGCAAGATTAAACTCTTCAAAATTCCACGATTGGCTGGCATTTGCTTTATTTCTGATATGATCTGCTCACACAATTCCTCACGTTTCAGACGACTACTGCTGTTCTTTTTTTTAAATCGATTACAATACAGCATTCTGTAAAGGTAAATACCCACATAAACGTAATATGTTGCTGTAGAACATTTATATGATAATACACAAACAGAGAAAGATATACTCCAACAGGAAATAAAATACTAATTTTAAGGAAGAGCGAGATCAAGTGAATGAAAGTTTGACCACAGAGCTGTCAACATTATTCATTATTCTGTTGCAAGCTACAACGCCACAGCAAACAGCACATTTCCACACCGACTTTATAATTGGATTGTCGTCTTCCTCAGTTCTTGTCACCCGTAAAATGAAGTCAGCGGTGCACACACAGCTGCATCTCATATAGATGTGAAGGATGGCATTCTGTTTGACGCCATGATGGCGAATGTAATTAATGCCATAACTTTTATAAAGCAACTTGTGAAACACAGGTGATTGTCTCAGTTTCAAAGCAGAAGTCTGGAAGTATGAAAATCTAGGATAATTTTGTGACAGGGAATTGACTGAAAACGTCGCGTAACATTAAATTTAATTCTATTTGTTGATAATCCTAGTTAAATCATTGGGAGGAATCCTCAATTCCGATTTCGCGTAATACTACGAAATAATTTTCACTGTGTAAGGTAGTAAAGACCTTGGAGTAGAAAGCCTCTAGGAAATCAGTTGGACGTTATGCTAATCAATATCGCCTAAATTATCAATATATGAAAGCTAATAACAACTTGACATATTTAGTTGTGTTATTTTGATAATTTAGAACCATAAGAAACTAATAGTTTAGTTATTGTATTGTTTCTCAATAACGAAGCAAAATATTTTTATATTGTTTTAAATACGATATGGAGAGATCATTTAAATCTTGTTTAGTGAGAATTTGATTTTATAAATTTAATGTTCCAGAAATCCCGTATTTTATAGAAATTAATATTGATTCGGCATTGCAGGAGAACACAAATAATTGTATCAGAGAAATGGAGTTCTACATTAAAACTGAACATTAAATATACGTAACATAGTTTGCGTCTTAATAGTTAAGAAATTTTTGAAATATGTACTATAATGTCAGCTGATGAGAGGAACAGATTTGTTGCTACAAAACAAGAAAATACGGACCCACAAAGAACAGGGAAACTAGAATCTTGCTGATGTTATTTCTATGTCGAGTAGAAAATTTAGTTTAAAGCTAGGACGCATTTATTTTTATATTTCTTACTGAGGACGAATTTCGGCACTTCTTTTCTTAATAACATCAAAACACTTAAAACATAAGAAATATCATAAATTAATTTGAGTGAATAACGAACTGGACCTTATATGTCTGATTTTAGCGCAACAGCAGCGTTGGCGACATGATTACTGAATATGCGCAGCGTAACGTACTAAAGCCGAAAAATCGTGATATTTTATATTAGGATCTGATAACATCAATCTTTAAATGCTTTAAGGCTTATATAATACGCTCTGTAGGTTTGTACTTTGAAATTCAATAGGCAGATTCATGTTCATGTGAAGGTACTTATTAGAAAGTTAATGTCAATTAGGCTTGAGCCAAAGTTGCCGAAAGGCCTTACAAATTATTTTTATATTCAAACCTCAGAAAAATTAGTAAGTGGAAACTTTGACAGATGCGATTTAAATAATTACTATCTTCTTGCAAAGCAAACACAACTTACAAGTTGAACAACGTACTAGAGCCGATTGACGAAATAAATGTAGGATGCTTAGATAGCACTAATAAAACTATGACCTTGATGAGCTTTCGCACGGCGAAGTCGATGCACCTAGGATGGATTTTGTGCTGGCATGTAGTAAAGGTAATTATTGCTTGTTAAAGTTCACAAACTCTTGAAGATTAAGGTTAACAAACAAATATACTGTTAGAATACAACATAATTATATCTTTCTTCGGCCATGATTATAATATCAAAATATGTGTGCATGAAAATTTTGACAAATCAAGAATAATTAATTTGGAAGATATCGATGAAATAATTTTCCAATTCTTTTCTATGGAGAGTGATAAAAAAAAGTGTGAAAATGCGGTAAGCTTTTAAATAGCTGAAATAAATTAAAAGCATATACACAGAAATGGACGGAAGTCGTATCTCCTTTCACAGCATTCATTTTTTCTTCTTAAATTTGAAACTACTGTGCTAAAACGTTACATACAGAAAATATGACACTATTGTAATAAAGTTGACGAATTGAGGGTGAAGATAGTTTTAAAATAACTTCAACCTTAAAATTTCCTCTTCGTCAAGATATCAGTAGCTAGAATGACTAAATATACGAAATATGATTGCCCGTGGTAGCGAGTTCGAATTACACGGAGTGTAAAGATATTCTTGTGTTTTAACTGTATTACACTTTTATCATCGGGACGCGTCATACAATGCTTTGGGCGATTCCATAAATCCATACGTAAGAACGAACAGCATATCATCAGTCGGTAGTGCTAAACGTGACAAATTATTTATGAAATATTGCAACAAACAAAGAAATTAATATATTATGTACGGGGCCAATAAGAAGCACAAATTTGCAAAATATATTCAGGATCAATAAAACTTAAAAACACTAAACTCAGTCACTTATATTAAGAAGCAATCAATACGCAATATCTGCCTATATAACTCTTTATTATATTTGTTCGTATTTGCAACGTCCGTGTGATGTTTATTGCTTGTTTAATTAATAATGAACGTATATTTGTGCTAATGATTTTTTACATTTATATTTTAGGTAGGTACCTGTTTACATGGAAAAGAAATAGAGAAACACAATACTTGAAATAATAAGTACAGCATTTGGTATTTATAAGAGTTGTTTTTTCTACAAATAGGCAACCAATCCAACATTTAGCTGCTAATCAAGGAAACATGCTTTCAGGAACTACATATGGGCGGTTTGTCTTGCTAGTGGTGTAAGTCCAAAAAATCCGAAAATGGTTGAACAATATTGTAGGAAAGTAAACAGCTAGGTCTATAAAATCGTCAAGCGGTGAAGGTACCAGTTCTGTAGTTTGGCAACAAAATGCGTTGAAAACTCTTTCATTACATACAATAGCCGTTTGTTACAACTTTCAATCTATTCTCCTTTAACATTCCTATTATGGATTTACACAACTTATAAGTCAAACCGCCCATGTTATAAATGCAGAATGAAAACACGTGATTAAACAAGACCAATTCGAAGTTGAACATAAGGGTATTGTCGGTTCAACATATGTTTATAAGAGGTGAGGTAAGAGTTAAGGATCGAAGAATATACTGACAAAGTCACATAAATAAAGTTATTTCTTCGAGATGATATTCGACTTAGGTTAATGTGTGCTATTTTAATATGAGTAACTTGCCACTAAAGTCTTTTGTGTGGATTTACGCTTTCGTTGTAAAAATTGCGCGAAAATCAAACCATTGAATTTTCAGGTGATTTTATATGTCTGAGTTATGTCTGTTATTCAGCATGTTATTTTGCGTGAGTTTTGTAACTAGTTGTGGCGTGGTTCTATTTATATTGTTCGTTGTTAGACATCACTTTCATAATAACTGAATTATCGTAATTGATCGATCTCACGCACTGAAATGCCTTTTTGTATTTATTATTCAATTCTTGAAAAATGTGGCGTCGTTATTTGAATACTTTTGAAACAAATTCTGCCATTTTTTTCTGAAAGTTTAAATACATTTTAGTCATTCTTTCTCCGATTTCTGTAGTTTCTTGGTAGATAAACGGCCTGAAACGTAGTCAGCCCGACGTGGATATACACTGAGTGCAAGGAAAACCTACCAATGCATAGGGCAGCAGATAGAAAATCAACCACATAGTCCCATTTGTATTCAACGCTCTAAACACACGTATAATTTTTGGGCTGAATATTGTGAATTGATGATTGCAGCACCTATTGATGCCGTTCTTAATGGTCTTGGTAATTTAGTGCTCATTTACATATCTTTAAACCCTCGAGAACTTTCATTGACATTTAAATTAATGGTATTGATCTATATTTTAATGCTATATTTTAATAAATACTTCTTATTAAATTAATTAAAGCATACATTTTCCGATCTTAACCACCTGTCCAATTTAATCTCGATTGAGTATTCTTTTTTTTTGTTTGCTAAATCTTTAATCTCTTTAACGTGTGACAGATTAGTGGAGTACTGACTTTACAGACAGTAGCATATTGTGTCGGTGAAATACCTTTGTCTTGATAAAGGGAGTAATGCGGCAGCAGCGTACAGTATTTGTGGGCAATTGAATGGTAAAGATGCAGCTGATATGTAGATCTCGTCGTTGATTTAAACAAATTTAGGGATTGAGAAATGTGTCAAGTTGAACCATCATCTCGACATCCATCCATATTTGCTGAATAAAGTTTCGACTAAGTCCTACTAAACAGCTAGAATTCAATAGTATATGAATTAGCGGAAATCATCCAGGTTCACAGGACAACAGTTGAAAGACGGTTCGAATAGCTAGGTTTCCCAACAACGAGGGATAGTTTGGGTTTCTCATCAACTGAGTAGAATTCAACGACCTGTGTCTCGAGGCTTTCGCAGTAAAGAAATGGCCGGTTCTTGAAACGTATTGTCACGGCATATGAGACATGCATTTTACACCGGAATGTTAACCATCAAAGAACTATCTTTCACGTTTGTAGATCGCCTATAACTTGTCCAAACGAGAACTTCATCCCAAGAATGTGAAGTGTGTTGTTGGATAGCAAAGACACTGCGAGGTTCTAAAAACTAATCATATATAAATTAAACCCTCTATGTCAGCAATTGGACCACTTGCAAGCAGAAATACATTCTAGGAGGTCAGGTGTCTTCAATCGCTAAATATTTAACATCCACCATGTTAAAGCCTGGTCAAATTCTGCAGTGATGACCCGTCAAGTAACCATACACTTTGGTTTGAACGGTTTACCTCACCCGCTTTACGACCGACAATTACAACCTATTTCCAACTTTTCCATAATTTGAAAATATTTGATGATATGGAGGGTTTGAAAACTGCGGTACAAGTCATTCTGTATTCGAAACCTTATTACTTTTAAAAACTTACCGTGGGATTTATCTTACAACAGAACGGTAGTAAGAAATCATCACTTATGGCTATTGTGCACAGTCTTACCGTTCGCACTTCTGTAAGTACACAAAAATCGCGTAAAAATTGATATGTTCCTAATAGGAAGAGATATATTTGTGCTGTGCTCTTAAGTTATCTTTATATGTAAAAACAAAAGTAGTTTCAGACTGACATATCGATGCCCAGGACAAACGGTTTTAGCTAGAAAATTGAAATCTATATCTGATCTGGCTTCAACTATTTCACTTATGTTCGGCAAGGGACAAAAATTGGGGATGTTATAAAGTAGAAATGAACTTTTTTTATAAGGAAAGAATGCTGCCCTGAGGTGAGATCAAATCCGATACATTTAGCATAGCTGTTTAATGCTTTATCTACTTTTTCTTTATTATTGAATATATATTAATTATCATTGAGTGTGAGTTTATATATTAAGATACATACTTAATGTATACATATCAATATAGATGATTTTGAATATTTATAAATTCTGAAATACGGAAAAGCTTCTATTCTAAAGCTTAAGAATTATAAAGAGAATATATATATATAGTTTTACAATAAAGAAATTATAAATCTTAGTAACTCGAACTAGGAGAGTTCGAAAACTATTTCTTTATTCTCTTGCAAAAACATTTAAATCTAAATATTAGTTTAGAAAAATTCGCAAAATTTATTTATCATTAAATATAACATCTAGTGTTTGTATTGTTAACGAAATCATGTACTTTCTTCTTGCTCGTGGGAGAAAACTATACAAAGGACTCACCTAGAACTTAGCATAACAGTCATTGCCCTATTGTTATATTTCTGGTAAGAGATGAATCCCACGGCGATAAAATCCTTGAGCTCTTGAGTCGAAGAACTGTTGTACAGCAGTTTTCACAGTCTACAAATAATTAACCACTTTTTGAACAAATGTTGTTTCCACAGCCTGAAACATGTGATATTTTGTTAGGGCAAGGTCAAGAGAATTTGGTTGGTTGGGTTAAACTCACAACTAAAGTTAATTTATTGTTGACGGTTGGCGATTGACAACGCCAGGCCACTTCGACCACGATGCTGCTCGCAGTTTGTAGAAGGCAGCATTAATGCTATGGTTAGGTTCCAGGAACCTTGTAGTATATTATACTTTGACATCCCACCACACACTCAGCATCAACTTCTTGCAATGGAGCTGATTTAAACGTCGATAATTGGTACAGAAACGCAACCAGCTTTCGAAGATTTTTGTGGCTAAACCATATGCACTTTGTATCGTCTGTGACTATGCTTGCAATGTTGTTCGTTTCTGTTCTGGGAAAGGAAGGTACCACATGTCCCGACGATCCCCTCCCTCCCAGTTGTTCTCAGCTGATGTGAAAACCAAATATCAAAGTTTTTGGTGAATCTCAGCTATTTGAACCCATTTTTAAATTTTAATCGTTTTTACTGGAATTTTTACGCCAGATCATGTTTGGATTCGAGCTACTTCCTATGGTTTGGTCAAAATCCTCTTCGGGAACACAGATGGATGTCCATCCCATGGTTGACATTGACAGGTTCTTCCTTATTCCTGAATTTTAGAAACCTCCCCTTGTGCTATCGTCAACTGCATCTTCACCAAACCTTTGCGAATGCTGAGGCAAGGTAGCCGCAATAATGTCTTTACTGAACTCAAAAACTAACAATGTCTGATGTATTCCTTACCATTCTCCATTTCACCGACATTTGTCCCTATGAGATCGTTAACTATCCACACTTGTGGTTACTCTAAGATTTCCGATTACATAGCTTTCGATTCCCGCACTTGCAGCGCCATCTGCGAGGTCAGTACTCAAGTAACCTTTTAAATGTAATACCGGGAAAAAGTTTTGCACTTACTCGAAACATACTAGAAAACTATAACCGAAATTAAACGCTAACAATGGCAATGTGTTAAAGGCATATATATAGGTACTCTGTATCAGAAGAACAATGATTTAAGAATCTCACAACATTAATAAAGGTTGACAATCAGTTGGTCACCAGATAAGGGTAGAAAGGAGGCTAACGCAAAAATATTTGTAATTATAAATCATACGCGCTCATCATAATACTGACTTCTAAAGTTACTGTTAGATGGTACTACGATCTACAATATCAATGATAATGTAAAAAGAAACAAACTTAAAGTAAATTAGTAACTGTACTAGCATTTAAACTTGTTTAATACTGCAGCTAAGAATGTACCTTCCTTGCTTCCTGTGTTTGTACAATGATAACAATCTTTTCTTGCATCTCAATTTTTTGCAATGAATGTACAGCAAAATTTACTTTAACTTATCACTATTATTCGTGTTCTGTACGTACGTGTGATTCCTATTCTTATCGTTCGTCCTTTGCGAGTTCGTATCAAATTTTTACATTTATATTGAATTGAAATCACAGTTGAATCATAAGCAAACTCTTTGAGAATACGCGTCTGACATCTTCTACACATCATGACAGACCGAAATCTCTTTAAGATTGTTTTATATTTCAGATTTTATCGAAACTGCTTTTTGTGATACTCTAGCAGTATATTTTCTGTACACTTATTGAAGTAAAGAAATGTTATTTTCGGTCGATTAAAAATCACTAACATTTGTGTGCAGAGTAGTAAATACTTAACTCTTAAGTGTATTTTTTTATCTTTTGTGGTTTGATACCCAAGCATTACGTTTGAGTATCATATTTGAATTGCCAAAAATTGCAACTTCTGGTCACGTAGAAAACTCGAACTTTATTCTACGAAAGCCCACCAAACACGTATGTAGAATTAATGTAAATTTAATGTTTAGTAACGACGCGGTACACAAGCTACCACATATGAAATGCCGGAAATGCAACTTCCGGTCAAGATATTTGGAACTTTGGTGAACAAAACTAGTGGAGTACTAGTGGAAAACTATAGCACATAGTTTATCAAAATTACTTTTAATTGTACTCTGCATTAAGTCGGCTCTTAAAATCATCATCATCATCTCTCTCTCTCTCTCTCTCTCTCTCTCTCTCTCCCCCTCACACACACACACACACGGTCCTTTATTCGAAAAAAAAAGAAACAAGACGTTTCGGCACAATGATAAGGAAACCAACAACTGGGTTTTCGATCTTCCTTAATGATGGAGATGTGACTGACAATATATCTACTTGCTAGAAATATTTGTTAATATATAAAACATATACCACTATAATGATTTTCGGTATTATCGTACAATATTAAGAAAATTACTTTCGTTGAAGACAAGACAATTACATTGATAGTTGAGTACCTTACAATATGTTATAATTAGTCCAAAAGCACTACCTAGATTGATTTCCAGCCAATTTTTCGATTTCACAATGTTCACCAATTTTGTACAAAAATGAAATATTTATGAAAATCGGATGCACTTTGCAGAAATCGTTTGTAGCAAATCGAGTATTTTTTTTAAATTCTAGTCATCCCTGTTTTAAATAATAATAATAACAAGCTAAGTAATGGATTAATTGTAGACAAAACCAAAGCGCCCCCATATAAATTAAAATTATCTTATATCGTATCCAGAAGAAAGAGTAGAGTAAAGTCGTATGGACAAATTGGATCCTAAGCGTATACCGGGCCTGTAAATTTTAGAACCAAAGTCATAGATTTTCCCACAGGTGCACATGACCATTCCAACGGTTTATGGCTTTTGCCTGTCGAACTTGTGGCTCCTAGGGGCGCAAATGGAGAATATTAAGTGGTTGAAAAGGACCTGGCAGTTTTAAAGTCACATTCATAATTTTTCCTCATCGTTTCTGAACGGGACTAATTCAACGGAGTAGAGATCATCTCTGTCGAACTTGTAGTTTAATGAGATCTAGGAGGTGCACAAATTGAGATTAGGCGACTAGAAAGATCCTGTTAGTTTTAGGGTCAAAGTTAAAGATTCTTCTACGGTCTCAGGTCTTGAGGATTCCAACGGTGTATCATTCACCTCTGTGTGACTTGAAGTAACTGAGATCTAGGAAGGGAATAAATGGAGAATACTAAGTGATTGGAAAGGACCTACCAATTTTAGTTACTTTCATAGTTTCACCGTTTCAGACCATGACAAATCCAACTGTGTAGACCATATTTGTCGGACTTTGTAGTTACTGATATCTATTAGTGGCGCATATGGAGAATACTAAACGATTCAAAACGACCTGCCATCTTTAGACTCCAACTGATAATTTCCCCCACCGTTTCAGATTTGATGAGTCCAACGGTGTATCATTCAACCTTGTGTGACATGTAGTTACGGAGACATAGAGGGGCCCAATATGGAGATACATATGGAAATACTAAGCAATTGAAAAGGACCTGCCAGCTTTAGAGTTTCCTTGATAAGTTAATCCACAGCTTGAGAACATTGCAAATACAAAGGTGTATGGCTCATCTCTATCTGACTTGTAGTTACTGAGATATAGGAGAAACATAAATGAAGCATACCAAGCGATTATTAAGGACCTGTAACTTTTAGAGTCAAAATATAAGTTTTCCCACTGTTCCAGACCATTACGAATCCAGTGGTTTATCATTCATCTCTGTGTGATTTCTAGTTACTGGGGTCTAGGGGGATGCAATTCATACAGATTGAATTGTATACTGGGAACTAAGTGATTGAAAAAGACTTGCCAGTTTTACTGCTTATGTGATAGGTTATGCTATGCTTTGAGACTATTGCAAAGACGACGGTTTACGGTTCATATCTTGTGAAACGGGGGCAGGAGGTAATCTGCTAACAGTAATGAACGAAGATATCCGAAGATGATAAATGTCTTCGACGAAAGAGGTACGAAACAAGGAATTTTCCTCTTTAACTTTAAAATCATGTATCAACACACAAAATATTTAGTTTTTTTATGCAATAGAGCAGTTCTATTCCATAATTGGACTTTAAATGAAAAACAAATGAATATGACAGAAAATTAATGCTCACATAAGAGAAACATGTTGTATTTTGGTTTTGAACTTGCGTTTTGAAATAACTGAATGGGATAATATATTGTCTTGTTAAGACTATAAATTGCAGATAAGGAAATACCCTGCGCAGCATTCAAATGGACTGTCAGTGAGAATTCTATTCCCCCCTATATCAGTCTCATTTATTTTGCTTTCTTGGTAAACATGATTATTAAAAGGGTCAAATTTATACCATTAATTGAATGTTTACATCGTTGAAACTTTAAATGCTTGAAGAACGAACACAGTGGGGGGTATTGAAACATCACAATTCCCGCTTGAATAGCTAAAATCTTGTACTTCGATTGTCGTTATTCCAGCAATAGTGGATCCAGAGAGCGTCTTTCATCAAGGGAAAACGCTTTATTTTTATATCATTATTTCAACAGTCCGTCTAAGAAAAAAACAGTTTCTCTTTGTTTCCCGACAAATCTAATTTATATAGAAATATATATTTTGAGGGATGGCGCTGTCACATTTCATGACAGAACTTAAGAATATGAGGGGAAATATTAATTATTATAAACTTCAACTAGCGGAAATTATCGCAAATATACCTAGCTTATTTCACCTGCGCCCCTTCCACACAAACTTCTTAGCTCCGTCATTGTACACGATCATGTTTTTAGTTGGTTCTGTTAAACGAATTGACTCTGTTTACGATATTGTACTGTTTTTACAAATACTTTTCGGACATTGGAAATGTTGCTCATTGTCCTGAATAGAAAATAGCATTCTTTCAGTTTAATGGTGTTGAAGTATAATTTACGTGTGTTGAATTAGTATTTTGAAAGCAGACTGTAGACGTATATAAACTGATATTTCAAGTAAGAGTGAGTTTAATATAAGGGGAATCAGTCTGTTTGGCGTGCCTATAGACTTATGTTAGAACTAAAAGCTGTTCGATTATTCGAAGTTATAGTGTCTGCAGCGAGTCTTGACGCTTGACCTCATTCTTGCCTTTCCGCCATCCAATGAAAGCTTGGGGTGTCTTTGGCTGCGACTAATGGAGTCATCCGAACCAAATGACGTGAAATTACATGCTAGTCACCTTTCGCGACGATAGGTTAAACCTCAAGTTTCAGAACTCGTTAATTCCACTATAGTGGGTCATGATGCAATATATTTAGAATGTGACAGTTATAGAAGAGGAACGGCAGAACAGCACATGGTTCCTGAACTTTATTCCAGAGAGAAGTACAATAATGATATAAAGATGTATTTTCATCTTTCTCGTACCGACAATAGAGAGTTTCATTTACCACTAAGCAATTGTGTAAAATTAAGCATTATTATCTGTGGTTTTGTATTGTTAATATGTTTTGCGATTTTAGCGGTTTTTATTTCTAACCCTATTCAGTTGTTTTTTACACTATATTGGTTTGCACATATATTATTCCTACATACTGAAGTGGCTCTTTCTCAATGTTAGTGTAGTCTGGCAGTTGCTTATACCCGTAAGTATTTGCTGTCAGCTTGTTTTATTCGAAGCATCTTAATTCTGTTATGATGCCTGTGGAAGACGTTGTGCAGTGTTGCCAGTGAATAATTAATAATTTGTTGAGCAATATTTTAATTTCCCCAGTACTTTACTGCCGTTTACTACATGGTAAGAACATACTGTGCGGAGAGACGTAAATTCAAATAAGCAGTAGAAAATGTGCCGTATAAAATTGGACTGACCTGGTGAAAACGTACAGCAGTGCTTATAGTAAAAGTAGAGTGAATTTTTAAATGGAGGAATCAAGCGAAACGAAGTTTCTAGATTGAAGAAAATCGTATCCATAGATGTCACTGACTACATGATTAAAATCTCTTCTTTACCTGGTTTGGTTGAAGATCTCGAAGACGGACAAAGAGGAATTGGGAAAGGGCCAAAATTTTGGTTATGAAGTCAATTGAAAATAAAATAAAATTATGGTTGAAATGAAAAGCGGAGAAGAAGGCGAACAATAACAAATTAAGAAATTTTCTTGGAAATAGGTACAAGCAATTTGTCTTATTAATGGATGAGAAAGATTATCAACACGACAAAAATTGAAAGTCAAGTTGTTGCGACAGGCGTAATTGAATCATTAGTAGGAAAGTCTATAATAATATAGACATTTGAAGTATGGATTCTGATGGACAACCTTTTATGGTTTTATAACGTCTGGGAATGTATTTAATTCACATGTACTGATAACATTTATAACTTCATGGAGAGGCCGTTTTGATATCGTTCTAACGAGGGTCTGCAGAGACTATTCAAACTTTAAAACATTTCTCAGAAGATCTTGTTCTATGTTATATTTAATATGTAAAATGAACTGGGAAAACAGACCAAGAATGGACTAATGGAAGGATAAACTAAACGTTGTCTGTCTTACATTACATTGAAATTAACAGAATTACTATTTTTTTTTAAATCTAAGCTTCAATAATGGATTTAATAAGATTCTGCGAGAATCGAGAGGATACTCTAAAATTATTCTTTTGGTTAAGTATGCTTATGCGAAGCACAAAATCACATTATAGCGCAGAGTATATTGTACATAACATAATCCAAGTATAACGCTTGTTTGCGCAATGCTAAAAATATCTCTCGAACAGAGAACGTTCACTCTTTTTCTTCTGTTATCCAAATCTAGGTATAATTACAAGAAGTGTTTAAGTAAAATAAAATATTAAAATCATAATCTCTGATCTTAACATAAAATAATATTAAACAATTAATATTTGTTCGTATGAAAACAAAAATTATCTTTATTTGTTAAATGGAGAACTGAACAAGCATTAACAACACCAAGTATCTACAAAGAAGGTTTTGAGTCTCTGTACCTGTTATATTTAAATAATATGTATGAGGTAGTGTTTCCGTAATATATGGCAGCAAAAGGTAGATGTAGGGTATAAATAATTTGCAGGCCAGCACAATTTAGGCGCCACCGCAGCCAAAATTTGTCAACTGGTGCTATCCAAAAATACTACATGTTAACCAAGTATGATGTTCATATCTCAATTTTAACTATTTCTTTCAATCCAAAACCGACAATAAGTTTGGTATAAAAATGCCACCGCCGTCAAAATTTAATAAGTGGTTCTACCTAAAAGTACCATATGTTTACAAGTATGAGGTTCATATCTCAAATTTAACTGTATCTTTCGTACACAAACAACAAAAAAATTGGTGTAAAAGCGCCACCATCGCCAAAATTTGTCTTGACCAAGTATGAAGTTCAACGTTAGTTCGGTCACGTAGTTTTAACGTTGTTTTTGTACTTAAATTGTAGCCTGTTCAACAGATGTTTCGACGTTTGGAATCTATGTAGTTTCCAATGGTTAGAGGTAGACGATGGGCTACTCTTTTGAACGTTGTATATGCCCACCTTTTCAACTGCTTAAACCCACGCTCTTGTATTTGACCAAAAGAGCGAACGGAGTTTGTAAATTTTCTACGTTTGTGCAGTGAGATTGGAAGGTTGAACTTTCCACGCTCCTCTTTACTAGCTCGTGACGCTGTCCACTTTTCCACTTAGATTATACTATTCCTTTTATTTTACGCATCTTTTCCTGATGTAAAATTCATATATATTATATAAACTAAGTGACAATATTTCTTTCCAGTGATTTCAGGGAGAATCGGGATAACTAGAATTCTTCATTGTTGCAGGTGTAAATTAGGCTACCTTTAGCCTCCATCCCACTACGTTAACTCAATTATTAATACATTTATTTTATACTCATTGAATTTCATATTTAGAAATGAGTGTGCATGTCAGTAAGAAAATTCCTAATATTATTTTAGAAAAGAGAAATAAAAAAAAAACATTCAGTGAAAGGATCTAGAGAAAAATTAGAGAACACAAAATTAGTATCTTTGAATGAGTATGTCGGGGAGTATTTTCGAGTGTTTCTTTCTAATAAAAATTTCAAAGCATGTGTATTATTCACTCTGGTTGATTTGATACATATATTTGTACTACAGTTCTACATTTATTTAAAATAATTTGAAAAGGCTACTTGATACAATAACGGTGTTTCGTCCTGATACGAGTAAAAGTTACTAACTACGTATCAGTTAGTAATGATAGATAGTTAGTAGTCACCCATCTAATGATAGAAATACTTTTTCTTAATAAAATCTAAACAATAATCATAATTTTATAAGAATTAACTTAGTTCGTTTTTTTATGAGACCTTCTAATTCAACTCTGTACAGCCTGTAAGAAATTGTCGGACGAGAACTTTGAAAAGAATAAACCATTTCAGTTTTTCCTACTGTGTTCTTCAGATTACTCCTTTTACCTTGGTGATGTACATTATTTTCAGTAAGGATATTCTTAGAACCAGTTGATTTGATTTATTGAATTTGCCTTTGCGATAATTTTATAAATTTACTTTCAACCTCCAAACACCTTACTTGTCAGCTTTGCCAACCAATTTTGAAGTTCAGTTTTTCAAGTCGATTTCATTGAACTGAACCTGTTCACAGTAAACGTGGATCTATATTATCAAATACAATCTTTAGTGTGCGTGCGCTGGTGTGTCCGACTATCTTTAAAAATCTACGACATTTATCCCCATGAGGTATGAAATGAAAGTCTATGATGTGAGGGTTTCATACGGATTTGTACCGTTTCGACCAGATGAACCATTAATACTTGAAATGCGAAAGAGATGGCGAAAAGGGAACCTTTTCGTATATTCGACATTATTTTTTCGGAAACCACACGTTGAACCCTCACGTACAAGTTATCAAATGATACCTGAGCGCAGTTCAGTCTCTGGAAAATATCTCCGACCTTTGATTTAGAAGGCAGTAAAGTGACTCACTAACTCATACTCACTCACAGTTAAACACTTTAATTTGAGAGCACTTCAGTTTCAGGAGTCGTAAACTAGAGCTTCGCAACTTGCGGCATGCAGATATATGGACAAACTAACGGGAATGCAGCTATAGTATTTGTTTCAGTGTAAGTTTAAATACTGGACCTTCCAAAACAATATCGTGCTAGATAAATCTTTTACTATGAATAGTTTGTTTATATAAAGATAATACCACATTTCGCACGAAGCTTGTTGAAACTTTCGTTACCACAACTCCGTTTTTGCACCATATTGGACGAAAGGGTGACGTGTTGCTTTGCACAATCTTTATGTTTTGTTAACTACGTTGCTTTTTGGCGGTGGGGTTTTCATACGAAATATTTCTTTGAATTTTTGGTATGAAAGAAGAGTTAAAATTTAGAAATGAACTTCATACTTGGTAAACATGTAGTATATTATGGTAGCACCAGTTGGCAGATTTTGGTGGCGATGGCACCAGTAATTTCGGCGGTGGCGCTTTCATACCAAATTTTTCGTAGTTTTCGGTATGAAAGAAATACTTAAAATTTATATGAACTTCATACTAGATCATCATGAATTACTTTTGGGTAGCACTAGTTGACAAAGTTTGGTGGCGGTGGCGCCAGTAGTTCTTGCAATGGCGCCAAAATTGTGCTGGTCAGCAAATTAGGCATACCCCTAACTGATGTCATTGCAGTAGGGAATTTTGATTTCTGTAAGGACACAGAATGATTGTTGTAAAGTAAAAGTCAAATGTAGTGGCTCCTATACAAAACTTAAGTGTGAGCAGATGTCACTCTTCGTTGTTTTCATATTTCCAATTATGCGAGCGAGGAGAAATGCTTATAAATAAAATGTGTTGTAGCGTACCTTAGTCAATGAAGCTTTAATATTAAGTTTAAGTCCACGACAGAGAGAAGCTGGATAAATCTGGCCTCGAAATATATTTTCAAATAGTAATAGTAGTAATATTACCCCCGAATACCTCAATTACTTCTCCATAGAAATAACCCTCTGTGCACGAAAGATAGTACTTGCCAACGGTACTCATTAATGTACCCTAGTATGGGAGACTACACTGCATAACCATAACAAATAATGCCATAGAGACACAATGAAATAATAAAGTACGACTACAAAAAAACCTGGAATTGAATCCCCGACCTCCCGAATACTAAACTAACGATTCACCACTCAGACATGCTTGCTCGGTTTAGGAGCGACTTATTTGACGGGTGGAGCAATATACCGAGTGATAGATACGCTGCTGGGTTCAATTCTGTAAACATAAATTTCTGTTTTCCTACACGGAGATAAGTAGCAAAAAGGGTGAATAACTAAATGTTAAATAGCAAGGAGAAAATGTGAAGACATATTAATGCTATTATTTTATTATTAATACTATTATTGAACCGTGGGAATAGTGATGTGGATCGGGAAAATTATCAGTTTTAAGGAAAATAAAAATATTAATGTTCTCATTTTTTATGGTCCCGCAACAAAATTGTCATTATTATACTGCTAGTTAAACTTGTATCCACTATAAATGTTATATAAGGGAAAAAGCGACACGTTTACCGATACTGTTGTATAAATTCAATGTTCTCATGATAAAAATTGCATTTTTGTAAACAGAAAAAAATGTTAGCGCATTAGTGTCCAAGACTCAGTAACATACATAGATTATATGAACCTTTCTGGTGTGAATTCAAACAATCTTTAGTAATCAGTGACACCGTTCAGTATTTGGCTTGTGCTGTTTTAAGACTGACTGGTGAAATGTTTGAAATTTCAAAAGTTGTGAATAACTCTGATGAGATCATTTTATTTAGTAAAAAAGGGAATGTATTGGAATTCTGATTTCTGTTTAGTACGTATTCCTCTATTTGATTAGGTCTACAACGGATTGGTTAGTTTTTAAAGGTGCACGTATTGAATAGTTTTGAGATACTAACTATTCTAAGGGCAGAAACATTTTATTTAATATGTATTTATTTTCAGTTGTTGAAACATTTTATGAAATTTTCGAAATTCTGAATTTATTTTTATTTCTAATAATTTACAGTATTAATTATCCTAATATTACATATGCTATGATACTGAAAATTAAGTAAGATAACCCAACTCACTCAACAAAACTCCTTGGGCGAGAGAAAATTATCAAGTATTTAGCGATTAGTTTTTAAAATTCATTTTATAGTAACAAACATTTGATTCAACCTAAATGCCAAAGAGAAAGCAACAGTAGCTTAGAAGTACAGCTTAAGTTTGGAACTTAAATTTGTGTTCCAAATTACTATAATTGTTTAAATGTGGACCGTAACATTGTGATTAATTTATATATTTTACTGATGGTGCAAATAAGTATGATGTTAACGATGAAGACAAATATTTAGACAAAGAAAATCACATAAAAATCCTATTGAGGCATTTCTTCTCTTTAAAGTCTCGTGTTTGTATACCACTAGGTGGGAAGGGTATTGCCAGGAAGAGGAGAATGAGAAAGAAGGGAGCAGGAGCGCTGAAAATCATGGGCCTAGGGCGCCAAAACGCATAAATCCTACCCTGGCTACATTGCCATTCCATCTTGGCCGTCGTAATTTCATTATTCTTACAACATTGGGTGAATCGTAGTCTAGTCTCGTTACTGTACAGTCTAGTAGAATAATACCAACATCATACAATACACAGGATCTTATGGGAGATGCCTGCCCCTCTTCAGAAACGGTGAAAATTGTGAGAACTCACGTAATAAAACCCATCTCGTGCTGACTGAGCATCCACAAAGAAGTTCCCCCGCACGGCTTTATTGAATCAATGCTTGTAGACATGCAAGCATTACCCAAACAGACGTTCACACGAGATGAATACAAATACAAATTGCAGCTAAT
>JAGDQP010028616.1:0-24013 GCA_022664845.1 Lepisma saccharinum | reverse complement strand
GGTAGAACAATGCGCTACGAAATGAACTATGCTCGACCTGTAACTATCTTCAATATAAACATTTTCGATTCCCAACGATATTTCGATATGAACGATTTTCGATGTTCATTCTAAGTTCGATATCGAAATTCAGAAATTGAACAGCCCAAGTCTGGAAAAATCCTGGTAAACCTATCAGGATGCCTGATCGCTGGTTTCAACCCAGTACCTCCCGAATCCTAAGAAACTGACTCACAACTGCCTAGTGAATTTTTAGACATTTGGATTGACTTGGCTGTTTCTAAATTAAATATATTCAAAACAATGAATATCAGTACTGTACTACCGAGCGGCCGTGGATCACTGTTAGAGCGTTGGTTTAGCATTAGGGAGATTTTGGGATTGATCCCAGAACCGACGACCATCCTAACTGAGGTTTCTCCAGGGCATTTTTCAGACACACCAGATAAATGACGGGCTGGTACCTTCAACTTAGGCCTGGCCTGACCATTTCCCACATACTATCCTCTATCCTGTTCCGATCTGAGCATTAGATAGATGCCTAAAGGCCATAAATTAATTTTCAAAATTTTTCATGTAGCACCATGGAAATTACTAACCGGAAGTAGCTAACAGGAAATGGCCACCATTGGTTTCAATCGATTTTGTCCAACTGCGGAAATGCATATCGTTCTTGACACGGCAATATGTCGTAAACAACTGTATTTTAAATGAACATTTTTTTTTACCTTAAACTGCTATATTGGCACTGTAGACGAGAAATTAACACACAATCTTCATAAGGGAAGGATTTTTTTTAAAGGATCAAACTGATTTATGAGCAAAAGGCATTATTTTATTTATATGCCTACTTTCACTTAATTTTTCAATTTAAGCCTCATTAATTTACTTCTTGCGTGGCTTATATGTGAGTCTCTTTGATCAAAAATGCATTTGTGAAATACAATATTCCATGAGTTCTGAACACATTGCTAAAATAAAATGACTTGTGATGAAAGTTACGACATATTGCCGTGTCATGAATTGTTCCAAATTGTCGCCATTTTGATTTGTATGAAAACATCTTCTATCACACCGACTTAATCACACGATCTTCTTATATAAAATAATTACACTGGGTTTATAAAATATTAATTAAAATAATTAAGTTATATAGAAAGTTAGTTTCCACGTACCTTTTTTACTACGACACAGGATCCTGAAGAAAAAAATTATTATTTCCTCTTCTTTCTTCGAGTCGAAATCACTTCAAACCGTTATTAACGTCGTTGCGAATAGGTGGCGTGTTATGTTCAGCAGTTTTACGTCAGATATAAGTCGAGCAACCATCCAATGTTGCTTGGTTAAAATTGTAGAAAACCAGCAGAAATTACATTGTAAATTAAAGTACACTAGTAGACAGTGCAGAAAAGGAATCTACTACTAAAACAGTAGACCTGGCAACATTTAGACGACAGACACCTGTGCAAAAGATAATGTGTTGCTTTTAAGAACTTCAGATAAACAAAAACAATCCGTTGATAAAGAAATGTATGTTTTTCTTCTTCTTTAATAAACACAAAGGATTTGAGTATTTAGCCAATTTTGTATAGAAAGGAACGTAATTTTGTATAGAAACGAACGAACGGACTTTCTTAACTTTAATTTGAGCAGACATAATAAAAAGGAAAATATTTAACAACGACAATACAACAGAGATTCCGCAAGGATTTTCAGTTTGGGGGTGGGGTGTAAAGTCAAAATTGGGATAATTAGAGTTTTGCACATTTTCTATCGATTTTTGACTGAAAAAATGTTAAAGTTTGGGGGGTCGAGCATTTCGAGGGTGATACCCCCACAGGGTCTGTCTGGCGGAATCACTGCAATAAGCCTCAAATTGGAATTTGAAGGCTCGGTTTGTCATGGTGCCGGCAATTTTGATTATTTTTATAAAGGCTTTTTTACAGTCTCAGAAGGTAAATATCGGGTGGTATCCTAACTGGCACCTTGTGCGCTTCATTCGTAGTCAATCTTATCTTAAAAGTGATGCAGTGACGTACGGAGCGGCCGTAGCTCAGGGATAGAGCGTTGGCGTAGCATTCGGGAGGTCAGAGTGGGTTCGATCCCAGCGGCCGACCATCCTGACAGTGTTTCCTGTCACAACAGGCAAATGCCGGGATGGCATTTTCAACATAGACTCTGGCCGACACCTTCCCCTATACTTTTCCCTCCCCTATCCTGACCTGAGCCTTAGATGCCTAGAGGCCATACAATTCAATTCAATTCATGTAGGGACGTCATTCCCCAGACGAGACAAGCTTAGGGCGCAACTACGGTTTTAAAAAACTGGAAGGATGTATAGTTTAATTTGTTTACCTATGCATATTTGTATAGAGTTAAATTATTAAACTGGAAAATAGGTTCTAACGTTAAAGTAGAATTTTGATTAAGCACCTTAGCAAACTTGAGACTTTCTAAGAATGGAACCTACAGTTTATGTTAAATTGGCATCTCAACACTATACCTTCAACCTACCCGATAAAGAGATAAATAATGTATATTAAACTCTTCTTAAAGACTGTGCATTTAGAAAAACGCTTCATAAACATAAAAATCACACTACTACTATATAAATTACCTGAGCCCCTTAATTTTGTTTAAAAAATAATGAGGAGGCACAAATAAAAATGACAAAGAATTTAATGTGAGCTATTCTTGGGGTGTAATAAGCTTGGAAAAAGTGTAAAAAAATGTACAGAATGTGAGATAAATCTGCTCCCTTAATAGTGCTGAAAAAGTGCTCGAAAACGCTAAAAAAATGTTCTTAGGATTATAGTGCTTTTATTATGTTCAAATAATGCGCTCGATTTATGTAGTACTTGTAATGGACCACATTCGAACACTTCACAGCACTTTATTACACAATTGGTATACTTTTGAAACACATTCCTGCTTTTGAAAGTGCCCTAAAAGTGTAAGAAAGTGTTTTTTTTTACAGTGTACACGACATGCACACGATGTTTGCCCACCGTAAAGTCCACAAAGCACTAGCGGGAATCAAGTGTGAAACTCCACGCAAAAAGAATGAACATTCTAACACTGAGCCACCTCGGCGCACAAACAACTCGAGAATGAGGAAGAAATTGACCAGTAATTAGCGTTATTAGGAAGGAACTACCCCGTCACACCCTACCCTCGCTCATTTATGTGATCATGATAAATTTC
Organism: Lepisma saccharinum; assembly: GCA_022664845.1. Classification (NCBI taxonomy): domain Eukaryota; kingdom Metazoa; phylum Arthropoda; class Insecta; order Zygentoma; family Lepismatidae; genus Lepisma; species Lepisma saccharinum. The sequence goes on along the minus strand of JAGDQP010028616.1, from coordinate 20,809 downwards.
ATGTCAAATTCAGTATTTAATAACAGATAAAGGAAAATAAACCATCAGTAATTACTGATTTAAAACTACTAAAGTCATTATAATTGGCATAGTGTTTCGAAGGAAGAATGACAAAGAAAGAATGACACTCTGTTCCAAAGAGAAAAATCCCTTCTCAGATTAACCAGCGGTAAAATCTTTCGGATGTAAACTTATTCCTAGTTCGGATCTCCACGCGTGGACTGCTTCAGGGGGCTCCAAGAAGAGGTCAAGAACATTAGAATATGAATGTGCAACGGGCAAAATTTGTACAATAGTGTAGTCCCTGTCCATAAGACCCGTAGTAAAATCATGTCTGAGGGCTGTTCTCTTCAGATCTTGTTAGTATATGTCTAAGCTAGTGTAAATCACACGAGTAGTGGTGAAAAGTCTTTTTTTATGGGTGCATAATTCTTTGAGGGTCGGAGACATTTTTATTTGTTTTCAATTTTTCTTAAAATGATTGTAGCTTCGACTATAATTGTAGGAGAACAATAAATGAGGGCTATTAAGTTTTCCGATAGTCCAGGAAATAATGCGAGGTATAGATCGCTAGCGTAACGATGAGAGAGAGGAGTAAGGCAACATATTCTCCTAGTGGATTTCCTTTTGACATCACGTGTGCAATTTCATGAGAGAAAATTGTGGATTATATCATTTCCTTCCTTACTTAAGTGGTGGTAGACACGGGAGTCCTGCGACCGGGTGAGGAGAGCAAGGTAAATCAGATATCTAAACATTTTTGTTTACTCGTTTTAGTTCAGAGAATCTACTGAATAAAATACCAGTGACCAAAACGTGCAATGAAAATGATATTCTATTACTCTATAAAAAGCTAGTTTACGTATCTAGAATAGATGAGTCACCATTAAGCAGGATGTGTTACGCAGCACCGATTAGGTTTGATAAAATGACTTAGAGTGTAAGAGACACGTAAATCTCTTAATGTAGGGGACCAAATATTATTTTTTAGGCTCTCCTACACAAAGAGAAACATAGCAAAACGTTTTAATTTCTGGGAACGAGTTAGCCTAAAACGATGTCACATGACTTCTTCCCCTTTTAAAATTCTCTACCTAAATCCAGGATGACGAGTTTATAGCGGTGGTATATCTAGATATCGTTCACCAGTGAAGTAGCCATGGATGAATACCGACCGCACAATTCGCAAGCCCTATATCCCATACCATATTATGACCATTTTGCCAATTCCTGCTGTACTGTAATCTATCGATGATATGTTGCCATCAGATCAAAAATGATGATCCTGTTTATTGTATCCACGTGGATAGAGATCAGCATCTCATTGCTAGACAACTCGCACAAAGTGCTAACTGTATCTGCCTGTCTGGGTCATCTCCACTTAGGTCTTTTTTCCCTTCATTTGCAGCATGTAAGGAAGCCACTTGCTCTTATACAGCACCCGAAATACTGCCCTACAACTGACAGCATCTTACATCGCCTGTAGTCATCGAGTACTGCGTGTGGGGTTCTTCGCAGCAGTTGCAACACGTGCCCTTGCCGTGTTCTTGTATGTTGGGGTACCTGATCGCCCTCCCCCCTTGATGCACACAGTTCCCGTCTCCTTAAAATATATTCAATATCTCAACACAGTAGTGTATGCTTTGTATCCTCTCTGCAAATGATGTGCGTTGAACTCAGCTGCAATTGCACTGGGAATGTGAGCACCACCCATCAACACAATCTCGATCCATTTATAAAGGGTTAGAGTCATGCTGAATTAGGCCTACCCGCAACAACACAATTACAAATCATTTTTTCGCTGCTCAAATAACATGCTAGCTTGCAACAAGGATGTCAGTCACTTGTTTTTAGTTCGTAAAACTTGATACTATGTCGAACCTAATATTTGTTGAACTTTATTGTTATTTTGCTTTGTTCATTGCATATTGTTATTTTGTCCAACGTAAAATGGTCTAAACTATATTTGGATACTTAACAAATAAATAAACAAGCATGAAAATCTTGTTGTAACAATATGAGTAGCTTTTTTGACAACATTGTCGCTAGTTGTTATAACTAACGTAACTCAAACTTGATGGAATAAGCAGTTATGCAAGGATGCTTATCAAAAATTAAATTTATTTGAGTTATGCTTCGATGCACTTCTGCTGTCGTCTCGAAGCGAACATCACATGTCAGAACTGTTTCGTCAACTTTCTCTCTTTTATTTGTGCCATTTGCTGAGATCTAATGAACTAAGAAGGAAGAGCTCTTGTAGAGCGAACTTGGACAAGTTGTGCCGTGGGCTTGTGACTAGAGCATCGGATTGGTGTGGTAGTAGTCGTGGGTTAGATTCCCAACTCACGTTTAAGTTTTAATAAGTACATTAGTTTTTCTTGTTCTTTAAAGGTTATTTCAAACTTGATTCTTGTAAACTAGGTTACTGAATTCAACCAGATTTAGAGCTTTTTGACTAGACCTGCAAAGCTTCCATTAAGTTGTCACATATGTCAAAGGAAAATTGATTCCCTTTTAATTTAGATCATAATCTCTAGGTGGATCATAATCTCCTAAAGAAATATACAAATATATGTTCAATTCCAGTTTAAAATTCGAGACAAAATTTCAAGATGGCGGTTTTAAACATGGAAGATATGAAGTCCGTCCTTCCATCCCCGATGAACAAAATTTGGTCTGTATCAGTGGGGTATGAGTTTGGAAGTTTGAGCGTGAGGTATAAGTTTCGAAACACCGTGGTAATTCGAAAATGGCTATAAGGAGTGCCTCATAGACATTTTCGAATTACCACGGTCTTTCCCAACTTATACCTCACGCTTTAGTTTAAAAATTATATTCCTTTAAAATTAGTTTCCCTGTTAAGGGTTGAAATTTACAACATTAAAACCGGTGATAACATTGTAACCGTTCATTCTATGGGGTGATGGTAATAATAACTCAGAAAAAATATGATCTTTCGTTTTGTACGCCTCCAAAATTTCTGTACAAGGCACCGTTTATAACTTAAATGCAAAACACCAAATTTTCCCCCAGTTTTTTCTAAAATGGCGGCCAGTTCTCGGGCTTTAAACGGTGTAATGTAAACTATTTCTATATACAGTAGTCAAATATTACTTTTATTGCATTTTTTAGATTTGGGGTATTTTTTTCAGTAGATTCCCTGGACTAAAACGAATAAATAAAGATATATAGAATTCTGATATTCCTTCTCCTTCGCGTTTTCCAGTGTCCACCATCACTTTGGTGAAGCAGAAAATGACACCATCCACGATTTTATCTCACTAAATTATACATAGGAAAACTCACTAGCAGGTTAAAACCCAATTTTCAAGACATAAACCAAAATTTGAATTTGACCCCTCTCCCTTCTATGCATGCAACGTTACGCTAGTGATTTATACCTCGATTTATTTCGTGTACTATTTGAGAAGAAATAACTCGTATTTGAAGAGTTGAAGAAATAAATGGGATTAGTCCATTTTTTTGTAATTTGCAGAAGAGCCTTTTAAAGTTGGACTTATCTCCTTTATTCCGCTTGGTTTATTTTCTTTTGTTTTTCATTTTCACGTGGATTGAACCTCGTTATATCCCATCTGATAATTGGCTTGCAAAGATTATGTTGCAATATTTCGTATGGCATTAAAAAGAAACAAATCCAGAAAATGGACTTATCCCCTTCATTTCTCCACCCATTTTATTGTCCTCCTAGAATTACAGCCGAAGGTACAATCATTTTAAGAAAAGTCGGCAACGACTAAAAATGTCACTGCCATCCAAAGGAATGCGCCGCCATAGAAAAAACTGCCTACTACTCAAAAAGTCTACCCTTCTGATTTACACTTGTAGAGACATGCAGCCTACTAAAAGTATCGGAAAAGAACAGCCGTCAAGATGACTTTCCTACGGATTTTATGGATAGGGACAATTACAAAGAGGGCGCTCTTCAGATGGGGGTACGCGAGACTTACAAGTTCGTTCTGACCGTTAAGATAGCACTGGAGAAGGCAAATTCACTTTCTACTACGGGAAAACTCAGTCACACCTTGGAACAGGATTTCTTAAGAACAACATTATTACGACGGTTCAGAATATAGATTTCGTGAACAAAATATGGCACATTATAATATTACATTAGGATTCGAATTGGAAGGCGCTTTAGTTTTTTAAAATGCTTTAGTACAACAGAAGATGCCAATGCTGGACAATTGTGTTGAGCTATTTGAACGTAATCTTGAATAAAGTGTAACGTTTCAGACCTACAACGGGAAAAGCAATTCTTCAAGACAATTATTTAGGAAGCATGATAGTAATCTATAAGAATTGCGTAAGACCTAATACTTATGCCATTTCGAAAAATCTAATAGTAAAGAGCACGTACTTTGAAAACCAAGGCACACATAAAGATACACGTATATCTCCGCATGGTAAAACACTAAACCAAATCGATCAATCATTAGTGAGTAGACGGAGATCCACAACATAACGGACGTTAGGGTTTACAGAGGAGCGGAAGTTATTACCAACAAGCAGTTAACAAATGTAGAGGAAGTTAAACATTGAGAACAAGGAAAGCAAAACTTCAAAAGAACTTAAATTCTAAGCAAAACTATAAGATAACTCGAGATTAAAGGCAGATTACCAAATCGAAATCTCAAATTAGTTCGAAATTCTAGTCGACTAGAGTAATAATAAAGATCACATTAATAGTAATAATGAAATTCATGTGGGAGGCAATTTGTAAGACAGTGAAACCACAGCAGAAGAACACAGGTGAGAAGAAACGACAGAAATATAAGCTTTGGTTTGATGAACAATGCATTAAGCTTCACTAAGAACGAGAATAAGCAAAGCAACAATTGCTAAGCAATAAAGCCGAAGGAAATGTGAACTATTATAGTAACGCGAAAACCTCACCCGAATTAAGAAACAAACGGCGAGAATATTTTACCCAGAAAATTTGGCAGAGAAAAACAAAAACCATAACGTAAATAATATACGGAGGAGTAAATTGATTATGGAACGATACCAGCTAAGGATAGAGAAGTTTACAAATGAACTTTGAAGGCTTAGGCAATTCAAATTAAATTATCGATGTGTGTTAAAGCTTTGTCGATAATCTTCTTAAGATACACACAACAAAACAGAGACAGGAATTTGAAAATCATACAGCAGAATCGTGGAAACCCAGACCTAGCAAGATCAAGGTCGAAATTTCGATAAAGAAACTGAAAATGTTCAAATCACCAGGAATTGATAACATCCTAGTCGTGTTAATTAAAGCGGGAGGAACGGTCACTAGTTAAAGAACTACATAAATCAGCAATTGATGTATAGGGAAAGAGTAGTTTCCAAGGAAATGGAAATTCTTCAGCTTTATAAAAAACAATAATAAATATGACTACAAGATTTAATGGTGAATCTCATTATTCGCAACGTTTTACAAAGTTTTGAGGAATATAATGCTAACACGGGTAAGCGTATGCCTAGATAAAATAATTGAAGATCGCTAATACGAATTTAGAAGAAACAGATTTACATTGCACTTGATTTTCACATTGTGATCAATATAAAAAAAGAATTGGGAATATAATGTTACATATCACCAGTTGTACATTGACATTAAGAAAGCATGAGACCGCCTGTAATATTTTACGGTTGCGAAAGTTGGAGTACCAACCTAGCAGATAAACATAAATTACGAGTGTTTGAAAATAAGGTCTTGAGAAAGATATACGGCGCGAAACGGGACGAGATAACTGGAGAATGGAGAAGACTGGATAATGAAGAACTTCACGGAGTGTATGACTCACCCGATGTTGTAAGAATAATGAAATCTATACGACTGAGATGGGCAGGACATGTAACTCGCATGGAAGAAAAACGAAGACTATATTCCATTGTGGTTGGAAAGCTGGAGGGAAAGAGACCGCTGGGAAGGCCGAGACAACGTTGGGGGCAATATTAGAAGAGATCTTCGAGAAGTTGATGTTTGTGATGAAAACTGGCTTGAGTTTGCCCATAATATAGAATTCGATGGCTATCATATGTTACTGAGGCGATAAAATTGTGAGTTCGATAAGAAATAGAGTAAGTAATTAACAAGATCCTTTAATATGTAGAAAATATACAATATACGAAATGGTACCATTCGGAATTCAAAAAGAAAAAAACATGCTCAAGAATGAGAATGTGCCTCAGCGACCCAATAATCAGAATATATGTAAATAATAGTGTGGTAGATAATTTCAAATTTGCCGTTAATTGAAACAAGGTGATTCTTTTTCACCACTACTCTAACACTGCATTTGGATATGCGGGTCTCTTAAAAAAAAATTAAAAGATTTTAAAAGATTTTAAGAAAGCGCAACTTTAAAGTTAAATTTATGGCCTGAATAAAACCCATATCTTTAGTTGATCATGAAAATTCCAGGGAATAGAGGATCAAGTCACCTCTATCAGTAATTATTTATGCCACACTTAATTCTTATTATTCCAGCTCACATGCTCTGCCTATTGTTTACAATAGCTGATTTGTACACGGCATTGAGCTAGACAAGCAATAAAAATTCTTGCTGCCGGTAGTCCTCATTGAGATTCTGCAGGGTTTCTCCATTTTTACAAAACAAGCGCATAGATGATATTTAATGTAAGTCTCAGGTTTGCTACCTTACGCATTCTTACCCAAGACAATAGTGCTTGCCGAGGAACGTCACACCTCGTACACTTTACTAAGATAGACCATTTGTTCATAACAAATTTATTTTATTTCATTATACGCGTTCTGAGGTGCTCTAACAAATTGGCTTCTTTGGTACTCCTGGACCTGGACATCTTTTGAAGGTTAAGGGAGGGCGAACGTGGGACTGACCACCACACCTCACTTTTTAACTCGAGAAAATGTGGAACGATATCTTCCTATCACCCATGTGCCTTTCACGGCGCGTGCGTATAGCACCGGGATAAGTTTAATGTTACCTTTATTTTTCATGTTTTATTTACATTCATTCATGAATATACTGATGATAGAATAGATAAAATATGCGTCTATTAGCAAGCTAATTAACGGCATATTGTCCATATTTAAGTTTGAAGAACTGTTGGTAACAAGGATTAAGGATACATACAGTGATTGGGTGTGTCTTTATCCTTTAGCACCTAAAATACCTTTTACTTTAATTACACATAAAATGCTTAAAAATATAATATTCATCAGTTGAGGTAAATAGAAAAACATAAAACTTCAATATACAACAAAGCACAACGAAGCACACCAAATATAATGAAATACTTTCGCTGAATGAAATTCTATTAAAGGATCACTTGTGTAGGAAGCGATATATTCCTCATATTTCTAAATTAATTGTAAGCTGCTTCGGTCATTGGAATTTTATTTTGAAATGCAAACAACAACAACACAAAATGTCATCCAATAAAGCATTAACTGATGACAATCTTATATGCCTATAATTTTTGGTTTGCCATACAAGCGTGCTCTCGCCAGACATTCAATTGGTAACAAGCCGGCAGCGCCAGTCATGACTCTAATGGAGTATTTTCTAATTCAATGCCGGAAGAATGCATAGCGTTGGTAAAACTTCTGAACCCTCATTTTGAAAACCTCAACTCTCCGTATGTGCAGCAGTAACACTAAGTCCCGTTTCAATAAAATTGTGTTCTGCTAACATCATAGACGTACGCTAAACGGCATTTTGTTATTAATGTGAAAGAGTCCCTCAATATAAAAAATGTTAACATGCCCTGTCACATGGTCTATGTGTCTTAAGATACCGGCGTACCCCGTATGTGCTCGTGTTACAACGCTCAAGTATCTTCAGATAAAGTTGAAGATTAATCTACAGTTGAAGATTAATTAATTGAAGATTAATTATCATAATGTCTCAACGTCCCTTTGAGAAATGTGTGACCCTTGAATGAACGGATGATGCCACTTAGCACCTAAGGGTGTCTCATCATTAAAATATACAATTCTAATCATGTGTGAAACTGTGAATCCTTTCATTCCAATATTAATAAAATAGTTTCCTAAGGAACAATATCTAATTTAGCAATTCAGATTTTCACCATTCTTAACTAAACTGGTTGAATCACGGCGGTTCAGAAGCAGGACCTCATTGTCACCAGTAGGAGAAGATGACTTTGAAGTATCATTTTTCGCAATGCAAAGTGGCTAAAGAAATATTTTCCATAAATTGTGTAGAAATGGGAGTGAATATTACACTTCATGAAGTCTTATCAAGGAGTAAATCCCCGAGTTTAAAATAGGCACAGCAGAGTCAGTAGAGGAACTTTCCGAATCTCATTGCAATTTACCATTGAATATCAAAAGTCACAACATATAAATTAACTAAATTTCATTATGATTTCTTCTTTTCTAACACGACTATCCCCATTTCACCAAATATCAGATAAGACATTAAAGTACATATCTACTCTCTATGTACACGAGCTGTCCAGTTATCATGTCGCAATTTTGAAACGTTTTTACTACAATGACTCAAAAGGGGAGATTTTGGAATAGAGGCAATAGAAGGAAAACAACTTCATTTCTACAATTACATTTTATTTATCTTCCTAACATCTTGAAACGAAATCAATGCGTTTATCCAAGATAACCAACGCGTCCAAGACCGAGTCCATATCCACCGAGTCCATAGCCAAGACCGCGCCCAGCGAGTCCATATCCTCCGAGTCCAGCACCAGTTAAACCGATTCCAGAACCAGTCAAACCGAGTCCAGCACCAGCCAAATCAATTCCAGTACCAGTCAAACCAAGTCCAGTTCCAGCCAAGCCAAGTCCAGTACCAGTCAAACCGATTCCAGTACCAGCCAAACCAAGTCCAGCACCTACTACTGGAACTGTTGCCACTGAGATCCTGTTATTGTTCTGGCTGCTGACTCCAGTGGTTCCAACGTGACCAAGTCCAGCACCTACTACTGGAACTGTGCCTACTGAGATTCTGTTATTGTTCTGACTGCTGACTCCAGTGGTTCCAACAGCTAGAGAAGACGAAAGAGGTATTATCTTGATAGAACGGTTCTGCATGTTACACTTATCTGGAAACTATGTTCTACACTAGCTACTCAAGAATTATCTTGTAATATTTAGTGTACACTGTGGCACTAGTTTCACTCTAAAGATAGCAACTTGAAATCAAGTTATAATTTTCTATCAATTTCTGTCTCTCTTTTTCTCACCTTTTCTCTGTTTATAGTGCTGGCTAGTTCTGAAAACTTTTCAGGAGTAATCGCATGTTAATACCTACATTTATATTTTATATTTATGTAGATTATAAATAGTAAGTCAAAAATTACTTCACTGTTTGTAGATAAAAAGATTTTCTTTCATACCTCGAAATTGATTGATTTTTAAAAGAATTAATTTGAGATTGGGCTCTAAGAGACCACAAACTGTTCGCATTGATTCAAATTTTGAAATAGAAATTGATCTTTGAACATGTATAAAGAAAAATATTTTTAGAAACTAGACATTAATAGGAACATGAAGCTAAATTGCGAAACATGTAGCCATCTTAGCTCCAAAATAGTAGATCGCTCTTGGCATTACGCCATAAAACTCCAAATGTTGAAGTAACGCCTGCAGTTAAGTTCAATAAGGATTTGCTTGTTTTATAATTTACTGATGATATTTCCAACATTTCCAACGTGAGGAAAACATGAATGGTCCTTTGAACTCACAATCATTTTACTATATTTCATTTTTTTCGTGTAGATTCTTTCGTTTCTGTTGACCATATTATTAAAACTACTTTCTTCATTGCAATTTCTCAATGTTTTCTCGAAGTACTGATGGCCGCTTCTTATCCATGATATTTCGAAACTGCGAAAAGTGAGAAATGTTGCTATAAAAGCAATAGGAGCTCTTTAGCAAGCGTCAAACCATTTTGTAATTATTTTTTCACAGCTTTACGAACTTTTGTTTTTGTGCACACATCATGTAGTACTAATATGTTCAATTTCTGTATTACTTCTTTCACTCAATACATTTCTCTTTCGTGTTTTTATCAAAGTTTTTTACCGAAGTATAAAACAACAGCGCAACTGACTCTTTACGAATGGCCTGCCCAATTTTGCTGCACGTTCCGAAGCAATTCTTCTTTGTTTACTAAAAACTCCTCTTCTATTAAAGGTATCAAACTCACAATATTATCAAAATTAAACAGATGATGTTAGCTTTACGTTTGTTTAGGCAATGTTTACGCACATTGGATATGTACTCCACGCATATATTTCTAAATGAAATCAAGCTTTCACCAGGATATTTTACTTTTTCGAAACTGTTGAACACAACAGAGGGAATAAGCAAAGTTTTAATATAGTGTTAGCATTAACACATCTTGCAACACTTTAAATTCTATTTCAAACCTAATTGTGTGAAAACCCCATCGGCCAGTCCAGTGCCTGTCCCTTCCTTTATAGGTACGGGCTTCTTCATTCTTTGCAATACAAGCAATGTTGATGAATGTATTAATTTTTTAGAATTCTCAAGGTCATACCGGTATACGTTAAATTTAATACACTGAGGATTGGTAAACATAATGATACTGGTCGTAAATTTATCAACATTCTTTTTTTTTCGTTTGAGTCAATATCTTACCCAATTGAAGAACGTTGAGATTAAATAAAAGGTTGTGCAACTATTTCCAAACAAAAGCAAGTCCGACGTTGGTTTAGTTTCTAGTTTATTTTTTAAAAAGAATAAAAATAGTTACTTAATGGTGCATCTATAACTAAGACTGATTAAATTTTCAGGTTATTGTTAGCTTTCAATGCCGAATAGTTCATTGAAAGATTTTTCTGGAATAATTAAAAGATATAGAAAAATACGGAGTATAAACTTAAGTTCTTGAAACTTTATGACTTACGAAACATAATTTAAGTAAGAGAATTCTTATATTAAATGACTAATAAATATAGTCCATTCAATACTGTAAAATCTAATTTAACTTATAAAACATTGGCGCCTAATGTTATGTATCTGGTGTTTATTACTCTGAGATATTTACAAGCTCCATTAAAAATATTCGTTGTTTCCTTAATGCTTCAGACAATTTGATTACGTGGTACGTTTTAATATATAAAATATATTCTTACCATGAGATACTCCAAAGAGCATAGCCACGGCGAAAAGGATAGTATAGGACATCTGCAAAGAAGAAAAATATATTTTAGAAAATGTTGTCTACACTCTCCAGATAAACGTCTTTTGAGCTGGTATATAATTGACAATTACTAAACGAATACTTACTAACGAAACGAGAGACATACTGTACCTTTTTCAGTATGTAATTATAAGTAAAAAGGAGGGCACTCAACGCTACCCAAAGTAATACAGATGTTTTTGGGTGTGCTCAAAGTAAAAAAAAAAAAAATACTTATGTATAGAAAAAGGAAAAATAATATAAAAAATAATGTTCCGGTGAGTGCTCACTTAAACTATCGAAGTGTATATGTTCTCACTACCTACCACCTACCTGTTGCTATATTGGCTATATTAAATAAAAGTGTTTGTGGTTCACAAACTTGCATATTCAGTATTTTCATTAAAGTGTTCTAAAACGAAACACTGCCTAGAGTCCACCTATTCAACTTTATACTTTTTAAAAACTTAAAGTTAGTCTACCAAACATTCGTTATTTGTATCCTATTCCACAGTGTATTTCTATATCTGGGAGTAAACTACACTGTGTCACGTTTTGTAAAATGTGAGCTCAGTTCATAGATTTGTTGATTTGAACACATTATTTAACATTTATTGCAACATGATGTTATCAAATGTCAATTTCTCTACAAATGAAAGAATGTGATACATACGTCATATATACTTGCAGAAAAAAGCATGATCAAATGTAAGAAACAATGTACTAAGGTTGAGTTTGGCAAGAAAATGATATCGTGGTGTCCGGAAAAGTAGCCCTCAAAATGTTTAATCTGAAAATGGAAGAATACATCACGCACAAAATATTCAAACCTCATTGTCATGTGTTTCCAGTTTCTGGCAGAATTGGTATGGGAGCTATATGGAATCTCGGAAAATTATAAAACCTCAACGAATTAAATTTCGAGTTTTGAAAATAATATTCGTCCATAAAATTAATTTTATTATTATTGAGAAAAGTACAAATTTCCTAATATACTTGAAATTCTTCGACTGGAAATCCAGTTACTTGAAAATGTCATTGATTAGAGTCTCTTTCAATTGTGTTCCAGTACAGTGCGGCATATATGAGGCCTTTCTAATAGCACAATAATGTTGGCTAATGTGTGTCCGTACGAAATTTCAATATGGACCCCAGATAGAAGATCAGCATGGAACTCACGCTGCATGACAAACCATTCCTGTCCCTTGGCGATGTGGGAAACCTGTCGGAGTATCAAATGTTTTCTTACCAAGGTTCCACCTAATACCACCTTAGATGATATTTAACTCCAGTAGTAAATGAATCTTGTCAGTTTTCAATATGGCTCCATACCAAACCTAACTAAATCGGCTCCAGGCAGAAAACTGTTTCTAGCCTCCTTAAGTAGCCAATATTCATCTGCTAGTACATACTGTAGATACTTGACGTCGTCACTAATTAACAAGATAGTACGTACAATACATATTAGCTTTTTGGATTTGATCCTTTGTTGCAAAACATCACGCATATATATGTAACAAAATCTCATGTTGTCCAGAAGTTCTATTACTCAACTAAGACGTATCAGAAGAAATGTTTTAAAACTGAGTACCAGTGACATTAATTTTTGTTCTTAGTAAGATACACCAGTTCGAACGTCATTATAATTACTACTAAAAAGATATCTGAAAATTTATATTCACAGTAAAACCTTACCTTACAACGAAATCTGAGAAGAGGTAAATCATATTATATTCATAAATCAGAACAATGTAACTAAAACCTTAATCACGGAATTAGATGTCAAACAGAAACTATTCGTACTCTTAACGACTTAGATCAACATTTATCAATGTAATTGCACAAATTTATCACTAAACGAGCCACCGTAGCTCAGTGATAGAGAGTTAGCGTAGAAGTCGGGAGGTCGTGCGTTCGATCCCAGCGGTCGACCATCATGACTGAGGTGTTTTCAGGGGTTTTCCTCAGTCATATTAGACAAACTTCGGGATGGCACCTTAAACGTAGGCGTTGTTCGACAATTTCCCGAATCCCTTCTCCTCCCTTATTCCGGCTTGAGAATTAGATACGTAAAGGTCATAAATAAAATTCAAATTCAATGTTTATTTCTTCATTTATCTCAGAAATATAGGAATTAAAATTTCATGGTTAAAATTTGTTCCACAGAAATTCAAAACATTTCAAATAAAACACAATTTTTTTATGGTCTAATCCAGATAATTCCTCTGTAGTGCCTACATCGTATTCTTATGCACATGTCTTGGTAACCTAGCATTCGATGTGTTGCTGTAACAATCAGCAGGTTGGGCAAACCCTTCCCGTGGTCATAAGAGAGACCGTTCCAGCATGTGTCCTCACTCACAAAATGGTAAATGTCGGGATGATATATTGAAAGTAGGCTCAAGGGGACTAATATCCAAGGCAACTTCCTACCGTAACCAGCCTGAACCAGCGTTACATAAAGGCCATAAATAAATTCAAATGTAGTTATGATTTGTACAATTACACAGGAAAATTATAAGTTAGAACACATACTATTAATATATATCACAAATTGGTATAAAGTGGTGCATGAGATCCTACTAGACAGAAGATTAGGGACCTGTAACCTACGAGTCTATAAGGAAGGTTTTAATTACTCATAATTCTTCAATTAGTCACTTCATTAATTGAAGGCCTCTAGGCTCTTGGTGATCCACCCAGTGTCCATTGCACTTTGCACTAGTACAGCTGTGGAAATGTTATGTAATGAATACTACTATAATCAATGTCTTCTGTTTTATATTTCTTCTGGAAAGCTTAATAAACGTTAACACATTAGATGAAATACACTGCGGCTTGGCAAGAAGAGTCTCAATTCTTATGCCAACATTTAGCGATTTTTTCAGTGCTCTCTTCAATTGTTTTGAATTAATAAAAAAATGTATTACTAGAAATTAACTGTAAATAATTCAGTACATACCATGGTTCTAGATGTTACTTGCGTTCAGGTTAGCTGTGAACTATAGTCTCATCTGATAGTAAAATATATAGGAAATATTCAGGAAATTACATCAGTCAAAAGCAGATTTTCACTTAGAAAAAAGATTGATCTTCCTCCGGGCGCAATTAGCTTTCCTCATGAATTGTAATATACTCTAGAGTTCTTTAGCTTCTTGATATTTCAAGGTAGAATTCTATAAAATATTTTAATTACTTAAGTTACAGGAACTTCTTGTTTAGCGTGGTCTGTAGCAAAATTCTCATTAGCGTAAATGCAATTGACACATCAAATGAATCGAAGAAACTAACAAATTGCAAACTAATCAAGAAAATATTAATCTCCTTTAATTGTTTCCTCAAGTTTTCTGATTTCGTTCCGGTCAATGTTTAAATAAAAAGGAGAAAGAACCATAACCTCAGACACAGTTTAAAAGATCTTCATTACACAAACAACAACCATGAACTCTATTGTGGTAAGTAACCATGTTTTTATTAAGTTAAGACCCAAGCATAAATTATTGTTCTTGAATTACAAGGTACAGGCCACGGATTCGGTACGAGATATTTCCTGGTTGGGAAATACCGAAGTTAAAGAAGACCATTTTGCCATCAATTTCAGTAACATAAAATATTATTTATATATAGGATTTATTGTAGTTTGTCTTAAAAGACGATAGTCACAACGACTCCGAATCTTCACCTCCGTTACATCAAGGTTCCAACAAAAGTTCTGAGTCTTTCTGACGTCATTTTGATCATTCATTAGTTCTGGCGCTCTATTTTCCTTTTGTCTTTTAGAATAACCTACACTTCTTCAAGCGGTCTGCTAAGCACATTTCACTTCTCCCTGTTTTTCGTTTCCATTCCTCTTTCCATTCTCGCTTACTCCTCTTTCTCATTCAACCAGTACATTGCATTAATCTTTTAATATTCAGCTTTTAAATGAAGAATCCCATCTCCTAAATTGTTTCTTTTCCTTTCTATATACCCACTATTACTACTCATCTATCATTCATTTCGTTTTTGATAACTAATAAACCGAACACACTTAATTAGTATTTTGGGATAAAAGAGAGGATATATCTCTATCAACTAGAGTTGTATACCACTAAAGAACATAGATAAGCGTTTTGAATTAGAAACTTCTCTCATGCACAGCTGCTATATATTGATGGAAATGTTATCTAATTGGAGACACACTTTAATTTCATGTCTTCTGAAATTCTTTTCTCGTGGCATCCTAAGTTGAGTATCACCGCTTAGCCGTAAAAGTATCAAAAGACAAGAAAGATCAATACTAAAAGGTTTCTCTTAAAAGCAACTGTCTTAAAATGGTGTAATCTCCAATAGTTTTAATATCCAGGCTCTCAGCCAAACTATGAAACCAAATAATTGCCTAAAACGTATTCATAACAGTAATGGCACATATTTTGTATTTATGTGTTTTGGTGCTTTCCACTGATCTAAATTTTATTTAAATCTGAATGTATCTTACGAAGGGAAGCAAATAGGTAGTGAATAGAGTTTTATTTACTGGGAACCACTTTTCTTTCCTTTATTCTTTAGATCCTTTGCGTCCTCGTTGCCATCATCTCCTCTGGCTATGCTGTAGGCGTACTTGGTGGACTTGGTGGAGTAGATTACTACGTAAGTATTATTCAGTTATTTTTAGCTACTCACAAGGTTTGGAATGAGTTTCGCAAGTTGGAATACAAAAGTTTGTGTATGCGATCTTTGTTTCTTATAGGCATATCCTAACTCGTTGAGAACAAACGGCTTAGTACAAAGCAGAAAGTTTCCTTTTTTACTTGTTAGCACTCAATATTTAGTTGGTATATTCGTAAATATTAATTTCTCGATTTTAAGATGCTTCAATATTTTCAACGTACGTCACAATTGCCATATAGAAAACAATATGATCTAATTTTGGGGGTTCTTATCCTAAGTTTATGAGACAAATTACAAACGGTACTTTATTTTTATTTTTATTTAGAATATTTTTAACTCGTGCCAAAATAAGAGAGAAAATTTAATCCAAATTATGCATTAAAAGTGTATTTGTTTAACACTTGTTTTTGTAAGATATGTCTCACTGATAGAAAATACAAAAAAAATAAGGAATATAACAAATCTATAGATTTGCAACGATATAAATTATTTGCATGAGTAGTACCCAAAAGCTAAACAAACAAATCATATTTGATGAAAACGTTCTCAAAGATTAGAAATATAGGCAAAATGTTCACAACTCTTGTCCCCTTAAAATTAGGTTAAATATTATACCTTGTTTAATCTGAAGCTTCATACTCTCAACAGGCCTATCCTCGATACCAATTTGGCTACGGAGTGAGTGATGCTGTGACCGGAGACAACAAGAATCAAGTGGAAGTCCGTGATGGTCCAGTGGTCAAAGGACAATACAGTCTGGTGGAACCTGATGGCAGTGTAAGAATTGTCTCTTACGGAGCTGATGATGTCAATGGTTTCAATGCTATTGTGAAGAGAGTTGGTGGCAACCTCCATGCTGGAGTAGGAAGATATTTTGGTTAATTAATTAATCAGCCAGCTATTTTGAACTCAATGTAAAAGATATGTTTTCTAATAAAATTAGAAGTAAACGGTAATACTATATATTGTTTCTTGTCCAAAATTTGTTTGCACATCACTTCAGTCACATATATGACTGATAGATAATTATCATCAGATTTGAAAAGGTGTCGCTGTTGAAAGGTTCATACACCGTATATCAATATACACGCAGTGCATGCAGCCAAGCTTTCGGCGTCACAAAACGCCAGCACTGCCACATGCCTGTTAAACAGGAACAAGAGTTTTTGTCAAAATTGGCGATTTCGAGATCTCGTAAGAAACAAGATGTTAAAGATAGGAATATTTGCTTTCAAGGTTAAGTAGATATGTCAAGAATGTGCAGGTGTGCAAAATTTCATATTCGTACCTTGAAACATATTCGAGTTGAGTTGTGGACCCCTGAAATTGCGTATTTTAGGCTGACTCATTCACTCACTCACTGTCTCACTATATTGTTTAGGATGTTCTGGACAAGCTAGAAACATGAAACCTAGAGATAAGAAACTTGGCATAAATGTGTATTATCAAGAGTAGTTTAGGACAATATTACAGTTTGATGTAGTTGCCATTTGGATTCAAAATGGCAGACAAAAAACTATTCTGCGCGCCGCTCGAAATAGATAATGAAATGAAGGTGTGCAATACCATAACGATTAGGTACCACAATATCAGAAAACATTAAACATTTCTCCATCTTTAATCGAAAACGGCCACCCAAAGCCCATTTTCCAAACCACTGAAGCTAGAGAAACAAAATTTGGTTTGAAGGTGTCCCATCACGAGTACGTTACAGGGACAAAGCCCGTCGACGGTATGCGGGGGACCTGCACCATGGAGGCCAACCTCCGGAGAGTCTGGTTATGATAAAGTGGCGCAGCGGTGCGAATATATATACATCGTCATCGGAACTGCAATACCCTCTATGCGGATTTTTTTTAACTTTTCATGTTTTGGTACAAGTTTATAGTTCTGTGTACTGTGCATACTGTAGAAAAACTCATGTGGAAACAACTTCTACTTTTTGAGATATACCAACATTCCAGTACCTAAATTGTATTCCATACTTTAGTCCAGAAACCGGGTTTTTGTCCTTCAAGAAAAATTCATAGTTTGCAACATAGGGGTATTGCAGTTGCGACAACGGTATTTACACGCAGAAATAGCTGTGAAATCCGGGTAAAAACACTAGAGATGCAAAACGTTCGGCCAACTTCTTCAGCAATAACATTTGGTGAAATAGAAATAAGCCAAGTTATTCGGACACAGCATATAAGAGGAACACCGGAAGTAGGCGCGAGTGTTCATGATCTTCAAGCCACAAGGCTGGTGGCGGCCCTAAATCCCGCTATGCCCACCACCACCAAACTAAGGCTCGAAGTCTCGAAAATTATGAACCTTGCCACCTCGCGCCAAGTTCTATTGTCCCTTTTAAATGCTGTCGCGAAGGAACTTTGCTCATCTGTATTCCATTTCACCCCTTTTTATGACTGAACTTTGTGCACTTCTTGTGTTTTGTTCGGGTAGTTACATTTCGATAAATGAGACACTGAGAACAACTCAAACACTTCAAAACGGTAATAAGTCACTGAGACCAGAGGTGACCCAAGTACATAAAAACGGTAGAGAATTAAGATTGAAAATTTCGTAAAATTTAAGCTACAAACTGTTCTAGAAAACTATTTATTATAAGAAAATGATTCATTACATTTTTTATGTGTTGAAGGTCGGATATAAAAATGCACACAAAATTTAAATGAAAGCGAAATATTGAATAATATTACATTTTCAGGGATGAGTTGCTTTTCACGCATGAAATATTTTTCCTCTTTTCAATTCTGATCTGAAACATAAATTATTGGTTTTGATGAGTAGTTATCGAAGAACAATTTCGTTGTGGCTTTGGAAAGTGGAAATCATTTTTCTTTTCATTTTACCCTAACAGCAAGTTACGAATCGAAAAAGAATATGTGAACAGAGGCGGTGATTAGTGGTTAGAAGTGGGGGTGCAAGCTAGGCTTTGAATATTTGTATCAGCTAAAGTATGGATCGTTTGATAAGCATTTTAATCAAGATTTAAATATTGGGATATTCTTGTTCACCGTTTATAATATATTATATATTTTTATTCTGTGTTGCTATCAAATGAACAACATTAACTCAAAGTAACTACTAACATTGACATCTAGGAACCGTGATTATATGGGAAAAAATTAATACAGTTTCCAATGAGCAGCTGCTCATAATCAAACATTTAACAAGAAACGGGAGTATAAAAATATTAAACAGATTTCGAAACAAATAAACAGAAATAATAATTTTAACATAGGATATCATTGAAGACAATATTAGCCAATAAGCTAATTTTCACTACACAAATAAGCTGTATATTATAACGTTGAAAAATCTAGCTCAATTTTATTCAGGGCACGAATTCTGCCGTACCCCACAACAATGAGGGTGTCCTCTACCAAATTCCTGAACAGAAACTGAAGCCTTAATTTTTTTACGGCTCAAATACTAAAATTGATAGAAACCGTGTAAAACTGAACTTGCATCTCTTCAGTTTTGACTTTACCTATCTTCAAACTGAGCTATCATCACTATCACCATAGAACTATCATCGCAACGATCAAATTTTCTGTAAATTAGTTATTTCTTCTACATCAGTTCAGCCATT
This sequence comes from Lepisma saccharinum, assembly GCA_022664845.1. Classification (NCBI taxonomy): domain Eukaryota; kingdom Metazoa; phylum Arthropoda; class Insecta; order Zygentoma; family Lepismatidae; genus Lepisma; species Lepisma saccharinum. The sequence goes on along the minus strand of JAGDQP010028616.1, from coordinate 1,381 downwards.
CAATAATTAATTGTACACAATGCCAAGGTACTCCCCTCCTTGTAAAAATTATAATTGACGGATATTTCTGGAATCCAGTTCAAAGTGTCGTATATTTCTAAGATTTCCTGCCCAGATATTAGCTCAGTATTACCTAACAATCAGCAAGCTGTATATATTGGAAATGAAGATATCGAGTTTTTGACCTAAGAAAATTTGCATGAAGATTACAACAATAAGAAGAAACTCTCACAAACAGATACCAGAGATTGAATTAAACAATATATTTTTCCTTGCATATTTACAAAATTAATTATTCTTATTAGTCATTCTCAGATAAAGTAAGCAATCGTCGGCATACATAGAAAAAAATGCGATTAGCAAATATTTGCAAATACTGACCACGCATTAATTAATCTTGCAAACGGTTCGATCTAAAGACCAAACATAAACGTACCTGCAACCTTTTACCAACGTACTTTTAGCAACCCTCTAACAACAAACAGCGGGACTTGAACCTTCCTCCTTACAAGTAATGCGAATCGTTATATATGAGGCCACTTGAGGTTAGCGAGCGACGGAAACTAGGGCACCTTTCCGCCCATTTAGAGAAAATTACCGAAGCTTGCCGAGTGACTGCAGCTCATATAGTCAGGGGGATTGGACTCCAGTAAACAGCTGTTCGGCTGCAGCCGCTAAATTGATGGTTTACAAAACCAACTTGCTCAATAACATCTTCAGCTACTATTTGAAATCTAAAAAGAAATATTATTTTCTGAAGAAGTATTGTGTGTAATGTTTAAGCTGTATGTTGTGTAAAAGCTTGATTTTAAGCAAATAAATATTTAAAATGATAAACCTTTCCGTGTACCTTAAAGCTCTTAATAATAACTGATAGAAATGGTCTACGTGCTAAATAGACAAATTTAACATAAACTAAAATAATCTTAACTTCTCACTGAATAGCATTTGAGTACCTTGATTCAATAAATTTATCCTTTAAGACCTATTGCCGTACTTTATCTGACTTGCTACATTGCACTCGTATTTTTCGTAATTTTAAGACAATATATATTTCTGAAAGTACATTATTATTATTATTATTATATAAAAATGATACCCTCGAGATTGCCCAGAGATAAAAGCCTCTCAGATAATGAAAACGGGATCTATCGAACGGAACCAATCGACAGTTCGTCGACCTCATCACAAAGTGTCATATATCAGATTTTGGCAGTTTTAAGTTAGGAACGTCAGAATATAGCATTTTGTGTATATTTTCTTGTCTCAAATCGACGTATCTCAATGATAAACCATTCAAAAGTTATTAACAAAAATGGGTTACAAGAACAAGTATATGGAAGTACATTTCTTTAAATTGCTCTTCTGAAAAGTTTGAAAT
>JAGDQP010028615.1:0-24014 GCA_022664845.1 Lepisma saccharinum | reverse complement strand
GAAAAGCAAAATAAAAGAAAGAAAAAGAATGAAGAAAGAAAATAAAAGTTACATTGTTCTAAAATTAAAGTTACAAAGAGCACTCTTAAGCTAAATTCATAGCATGCGAGCTGCTAACAAGAGGCAATATGTTAAGAGGCGTAACAAGAAGCCTAACAAGAGGACTAAATTCGTATATTACCAAATTCTTAGGAATTACAGGTCTCAAGGTATTCAAACAATGTAAACACAATTAATAAATCTGTTCATTGAGTGCATAATGGACAAAATATCCACGGGAAAACAGAGCACAGATTCAGGGAAATGACAACTAATTACACATTCGATCATTCAAATTGCAAGAACAGACCTAAAACTGAAATGACAATAACAGTAAATACCGTGTACATTATAAGGAATACATAATGTTAATTAATAAACATTTTTACATACAACTCTAACAAATTACCATAAGCTATAAAAATTAGTTTAATCAACAAGTAACAGTGTTCAATGCTCATACTTGCGAAAATAATATTTTCCAGTTAATACAGTGATTTCATCGGTTCTTTGACAATGCAGTGTTGCGTACGTGTACGTAGGGCGGTTTATTAGTAAATGTATTACATTAAATCTAGTGATTTATTCTAAATGTAAGTTAGTAAATAAAATAAAAAAAATAAAGTACGCACCTATCCTACTATGGTTGCACCTACTCTTCCATGCATTCTTTTAAACAAGTGATTAAGGCGAGATCTTTCGTTTTTTATTCATAAAATTACAATAACGATTACTTTTGTTGTTCTGCCCTAACATCCATTGGGAAATGTCTCGGTTTCGAGTATTTAAATGACCAAACGAATTATACCTTAGATCTCTTATACAAAGCAGGGCGTGTCCATTACCGGTACTGCAAAGTCAGTTTTTGTCCAGTTATGGACACGCACTATTCATTACTACGTTGAAATCAAAATCTTTGATTGATTGAGTTGTTATTAACCTCCTTAGCGAACTGGTGAGCTTCTAAGGACGAGACTTACAGTTTTGGTAAAGTGGACTCGGAAACACTCCGTTCAATAGCTCTCAGCGTAAACAGCTCAGGAACACGCGCGTAGAAAATGTACGCGCTAAACTCTCCGTAACTTCGAGGGCGAAATCATAATTCTGTTCGTTGTTTTATTTCAACTTGGGGAAGATTATTTTTTACTCTTCATGACCACAAGTTTGCCAGGAAATTTTTTGGTCCCATATTTCAATGATGGACGCTGGGATGTCCATTAATGAAATGATTTGTTTTAATATTGCACACAGTTCATGGTAAGTTAGGATTTGCATTTTTATGGTCAGGCTCAGCCACAAGTAATGTATGGCTCAGGCCGGAATAGGGTACGGGAAAGGAAGCGGGAAGAAGTAGAACAAGTCTACGTTGAAGGTGCCATTAGGGCATTTGCCTTTTCTGACTGAAGAAAAAAACACGTTAAAACCTGAATAAGGGTGCTCGATAGCGGTTTTCAAACCGAGGACCTTCGAAATGATCACTCAGTGGAATTCCATGAAACAATCTGATGATGGAAGAGTAACATTAAACATATAATCGTGCTTACTACTAAAATTCGAAACATCAGCAATGATTATTTAAATTATTTTGTGTTATATAGTATGTCCAATACTGGGTGTCCATTACTGAAACATGCAGGATTTTTCGTGTCCATCACTGGTATAAAAATAATGTTAGACAAAAAACGTGGTTTCCTCTCAAATAATGTATGTTGATGAAAGTAATGGATAGAAATCACTAGAAGAAAGAATGGAGAACGAGTAACATTCTTATTTGTTCAATACATTTAAACTGTATTTGAGTTAAAAATTATAACAGTGAAAAGTGTCCTTAAAGTGTCCATTACTGGTGCGTTTCCCTTAGTTCGTTTTTGTGAATCTATCGTTATCATATGGTGGTTATTTGTTTTCATTGTCGTCTCGTTAAGTTTATCTCCATTCAGTCGTCCATCGTTATAAATTTATCAATATCCAAAATAATCGAGTGTTCGGAAAATAGTTTTGTTCATACCATTGGCGGATCCAGAAAGAGGAGTCCGGGTGGCGTGCACCTTCCCCTAAAGGGAAAATATTTTATATTTTTATAGCATTATTTTAAAAAATTACCATTTGTTTTGGGATAATCTAAATTGTTCAAATATATCAACTTTTGAGGATATCGGACTTATACTTCATGATAAAACTTAGCAATATGCGGGGAAATATTATAAATATATAAATACTGAAGGCTCAATCGCAGTGGGTTTTCCCACCTTTCTCGTTTTACGTCAATTATTCAGAATTCATTGCAGGTAAAACAAAATTTAACTTTCACGGAGCAAAGTTCGTATCGTACTTCAATAACGGGTACAATTAGTTTTAAAGAAATCCTACTAGTAACCTTAGGATTGTGAACAGACACTTTTGAGACATAATAATGTCCCAAAAGTGTCTGCACATAGTCCTGAAGTTATTACTAACAAGTGATACGATAACGCCATTCAGTCATTAAAGACTAAAGCACTTGGAATGGCCTACCTGTTATTTTATATATCTTGATTTAAAGTAAACAGTTTGTCAGTGGCTGATTCGATCTCAATGTATATCAACTATCAAGCTGTATGTAACTATACTGGACTGACTGGTTAGTGTTGAAAGACAGACACTAGAGCAAACATTTCACCTCGATCGTCCACTTTCAGTCTAAACCAACGTGAATCAAATTTTCAGTTCTCTGTTTTTACCCTTGTTGTCGCTATGCGGTCGCTTTAAATTTATGATTCTTGAGTTATGTGCGTACCGCACTGTGCATATATTAGTACATGTAAATAATATTTACGCTTTTTGCAATAATTGAGATATGCCCTATACGTATATATATCATATATTCATTAAAAGTTTAATGACATCGATAAATCCAGTACCGCTTCAGGATAGAGGTCAATGGTCTGAACTTTTCTTTTTTTCTTTAAATATTGAACTTCAATGTGTGAATTTGTGTAAAGATGCCGAAAATCAAAACATCTAAATCTTCATTGATTCAGTCGTGTATCTAAGGCGTTCCGATGTTTACAAGTGATGACAAAATTATATTCTGTCAAGCTTGCAAAAAGCAGATAAATAAAGCGTAATACAGCAAAGTACATATAAAGAGAAACTGAGAGTAATACAGAACTGATTCTCGTGGGAAAAGCTTTTATTTCGGTACAGGAATGGAAAAAGTACACTTCAATTAAACTGCTTGTATTTTTTACGTTTTACTTTTTACAGCTCTAGCAGTTTTTCAGTAGGAAAAGCAGGATTTTTGTAATATATATCGCAATATTATAAAAATTATTTTTTGAACTTTAAAAGTTACAATCCGAACCTTACTAATAATATAAAATCTACTAATAATATACAATCCGAGCCTTACTAATAATAATAAATAAATAAATCACAGCCGCATAGTTATTGAAAAGCTAAAATTTTCTGCGTTTATTTTAGTGATAACAGTAATCGCGTCATAGACTGAAATATACTTCTACATGCAAATAATTCATAAAACATTACGATAAAGGTTATTTTTAATTGACCACTGATTAAATTTTGTAGATATCTAATTAAATATACACATTCCCACTGCAGTACTCTGACTGATTCTGGTTCTAGAGTAAACACTGATAAAGAGGTCAGAGGATTTTTGTACTTAGGAACGAACGATTATGTACTCTTCTAGAAGTTACGAACTGAATTGTTCGTCAATGACCATGTACAGCAAAATTTACATAATTCGCATGTAATATACACGATTGTACTAAAGCAGTGTATGGTATTTCGATATCTGCAACTTTTTCTTCCTCTGGAACGCTGACTTCATATTCACCCATTGTTAGTCCAGTGGTTGACGACACGCACTTTGGATCCCCACTTGGGAGGTAGGTTCGAATTCTAATCGAGGTTTTACCCAATCAACCATTCCGACGGAGGTGTTCCAGGTTTCACCCTTAGTTTTAGCAGACGAGTGCCGGGATGGCTGCCGTGACTAGCCGGTACCTTCCCCTCTGTTTTCCCAGAAGAGTGCTCACCGAGGGACCCCATCCCTAAGGTTTAAGACGGGTTTGGACATAAAAGATAAATAGAACATTGAATCACCCCACCAGCTAAGATTGTGTGATGTCATACTATTCTCTGACTATATTACAGAATACAACTCCTTTGTATCAACGAGGGCTCATCACTGAGGGCTCTTTTTCAAGCCCGCTTGCGTTACTTATGATTAGGGTGAGTAGTCAATTGGAACACGTGGTGTTTCGTGGTGTAGTTTTATATCGTGTTGTAACACGTGTTTCAATTGGCTATTCACCCAAATCGCAAGCAACGCAAGCAGGCTTGAAAATGAGCCCTGATGTGACCATATGAAATTAAGAAGGGTCACAGGAGGGAAATCTCGATAGTTCGTTTCTACTGTTTCTGTTCTGAAACCCATTTGTCAGTCATACAGGTAACGTATGAACCAGGGGAGGACATAGGATTTTCATGAGGGTGCGTAGAACCTTAAAAGCAGCTTAGCACAAACGAGATGCCCTTTATGCTAAGCGCTCTCTTCTCTCGCTGAATTTGTGTGCGATTTTTTTTAAAGGCTTGTAAATAATTATATATTTGATTTCTTAAACCAAAAATAATTGTTTACTACAAAAAAAATTCACATTTAAAAAATATATTTATAATTGGTATATAATATTGGTATGTCGTTCCAAAAACCCAAAATATTTTTTTACTGCCAAAAGGTTCAAACAAATTTAAATTTTTTATCTCTCAAATACATTTTAATAATTGCTATACAATTTTGGTGTGGTGTTCCAGGGGTCCCAAAATGAAACGAAACATTGAAAGATCTAAAATATGAAACAGAAAACAAAATGCATTTTTTAATCTGAGCCCTAATTATTAGTTTTTCAGGTCTGTTATATATAAACGTGTTTCATGTGAGATATTCTATTCTAGCGTATTAAGAAAAATATGTCGATTGAACGAAATTGATTGTCTATTATTATTATTATTATTATTATTATTATTATTATTATTATTATTAGGGGAAGTACGGCGAATAGCGAACACTTAATCTTCTAACAAGTTTGTACAAAAAATATATGGGTAATTTTAGAAAACAAGATAGCTTAAATAAACTTCAGACTCTGCTGTGTAATCTAGTTATTAATATTTAGAAATTGTTTTAAAACTAACTTCAAAAAATTATTTTTTTTAAAGTGTACAGTTCATTATTGTCTTAGGAGGTCGGACAATGACGAATAGCATTTCACCACTATGGAATATGTATTAAATTACATTTTATAAATATTTCCCAATGGGTGTTGTAAAGATTAATTATATGACATAGAAGCACAAGTTTATTTGATACTTGAACACACTAAAATATCAGGGAATGAAGGCTTGAGTTCTATCTTATTTTTCAATGATGGACCTAGCACTATTACAGTAATCACATAAGTATGGTATGGATGTTTCTTTTCCCACCTACTCACCCACTACATTCAGCATGTCACCAGTTCAGATAATTATCATCTCCACACTCAGCTGCGCCAAAATTCACCGTACACACTAGAGAAAGACATGTTACCATTACTCACTTGGGACGCCGTTACAGAATCTAGTCATAAAAGTTGTCCAATAATGTGGAACAAACACTCCAATAAGAAATATTTCTCTATAAAGGTTTACCCTTTCCATCTATCGAGTTCATAAAGCTCTAATATGTCTATTTAGCTCTTAATTTAATAATGCAATTTTATAGCAAAATTGTGCGCAAACACATTCACTCCGCTCGCTTCCACAACCCGGTTCATATTGGCGTATTCACTAGTAGGGGACAGCACTGAATCTTCCTGAACTTGGCAGCACCAGTACTGACACTCTGACACAGCGCCACAACTTTCAAATGTTACAGTATTTAGCTATTCTACTTCAAAACATCATAATAAATTAAGTTGAATACTACCATGTCCAATTTGAAAGAAAGTTGCGAAGTTATTAAGAATAAAGTTTCGATTGTACCTAGTTTTTTTTTCATCGTGAGTCTCTTGACTCGAATATAATAATAACCACTGGCGTAACAGGCCGATAGACCCTGAGCCTGTTCCAACGCCATCTGTCCGTGTTTGGTGGAACTGCGTCCACCTGAGTAACGGCTGTGTGGTCAGCACTGCGCGTACCTAACCACGAACAGGCGTATCAGGGGCTTTCTAGACCGTGTGTAGCCGTCACGTGACTCCCCACTTTGCCTCACGACGCTGGGTGGACACCGAAAAGTGGGACTCCATCCGGGAATTGAACCCGGGACAACGCGGACATGAATCCAACGCTCTAACCACTAGACTGTGAAGCCCCTCTTGACTCGAATATACCGATGTCAATTATTAGCACCTTTTCGAAACAATGATATCTTTAAATTCCGATCGATATGTCCTATGTAGGAAAGTAAGGAACCTACCTGTCCCGTGCGCTTTCGTGACTACACTTCAGATAACTATTTTATAGCGTAAAAAATAGATATTTTTTTTCGAAAATTTAAAGATTTTGAAAAACAGTCTCAGTGGAACGGTAAAAAAAATCAATGTTTTGTTCATGTTATGAGAGAACAACTTAATATTTTGTATTTGTTAAAAGCTTGGCAAAGCTTATATTTCAAGTAAGAGAAAACGTAGATTGAAATTACCTATGTTTACTCAGAAGCAGAGAAATCGCCCTCCAGTGTTATAAAGATTTTCATTTTTTTTAAATGTGTAATATATATATGTGTAAGATAACATTCGATAGTATGAACCAAATAGAAACTATCTACTTGTTGTGATCCAAAACATTATAAACTGTTGTATTGTAAACAGTTATTAGCTAAAGCAGCCTGAATATTCCTATTAAATGTTACATTTCTTAATCTTGGTAGTGTATATAAACTTTACTAATACAATCGTAAGTGGGCAGAGGAAAATAATTTTACGATCTTCACACAGTGTATTCCTCCGTCAAGTAGTGGGTCAGTACATAAAATGACATCAAAATCTAACCCTGATTTATAAATAACTTTGCGCAATCTCTCCTCTCACTGTAGGCCTATTAAATGTATGTACTGCGCAAACTCTCCTACTTGACGCTTGACCCAACTATCTTAATTAGAGAGGACAGTTCACACACCACATAGCTTGGGTGCAAATTTCCAGAACGACTGCAAACTGCGTACGACACTAGTTCTGACAACGAACTAGCTCAGGAACACCTTGATTTATAATTATGTTAACATTGAAACATAAAAATATGCACAATGCTTATGAAAAGTCAAGCAATTCACTTCTGTCGTACGTGCACAAAAAATTGATGATAAGTTTCAGCGACCACTTTCTATCAACACAGGAATTTAACTGACGAGTCTGCCAGTAACGTATTCACTTATCCTTCACTCGCAACACATCAGTCCAATTCCTTCCCGTCTTTCCAGGACCTCTGCAATCTCTCCTACCGCGCAAACTCTCCTGGCTTTCCCCTACAGCTGGATATTCTTTCGTACATAATTTTATGCTAAACGAAACAGTTTCTAAATATAATGGAAAACCAAATTTTGTGAGGCCATTTCAGCAATGTTTGGATTTGGTTTTCAAGCTGCATGGGGATCAGATATAAAGTACAGTACTCGACCACTCATCTAAGCGTTCTTTATCGCATCGCGTGATGGGTTCGCCGAAATCTTTCTTTCGAACTTTTTGAGGTTCATTTTTTGGAGTGTGTTTTTTTGTAAAATGGACGTGGGTTCCACATAAGAGACAATCAATTTTTGGATTATAAGGTTCTCCTGTAAAGCGACTGGTTCCTTTAACTCCGGAAGTACTTGTAAATTTTACTATTAGTTGATTCAACTTTCTCTGTCAGTAAATATTTTTCGACAATCTTTGTAAACCCCAGAAGCTTCAACTGCCACAACATGACTTTCTCTGCTCTATTGAATTTGTTGATAGGATTTGTCCCTTTGGCTTGCAGCAATACGCTGTCTGTTGCACAAGTTTCTTTACTGCAACTTACAAACGATGTAGCGTAGCTAATTCTATTGTTTGTTACTACCTGCAAACAACAAAGATTGTTTAATACAAGGCAATCAAAAGGTTCTTGTCGTTTTTGATGTCGTCGCATGAGAAGACGTGATCTTTTTATACGGAAATAAGGGCCCCAGGTGCTGGAAAAGCGATCAGGCTGGGAGTTGGAACATTTACCATGACAAAGACAGACGCTTTGAACGCTCAAAGCAATCGTAGCTGGAGTAGTGGCGAAGACAAATGCAGATGTCGAACCAGTTCGTTCGGGTTGGTCTGCTTCATGACTTATGGAGGCCTTATACGCAGTCAAATTGAGTCGCCGAATGCGTCAAATCTTTGGGGATAATGCTGTGAATGAACACACTGCCAGGCATTGGTCCCAGAAATTCATTTCGGGGTAATTTGTCCCTGTGCGATGAACTCCGCAGTTGACGTCAACAGCCCCTGGATGATGAGACCCTGAAGACGATGATAGAACAGAACAGCAGCCAAAAGTGCGATAAGGTTGGCGAACGCTTCCAGGTTTCTGATGAAACAGTCAAACTTCACCTGCATCCCACAAGTAGAGAAAATTGGTATCGGAAGCCAACAAGAATCAAGGAGTGACAGCTTGTTTGCAGTTTCTTTCTCGGCACCGAAATTCATCCATATTTAATCGAGTGCTTACCAGTGACAAAATTGGATCCTGGATGAAACTCCCAAGCGTTCCAGACATTGGATGTCACTGCGTAGCCCTGTGCCTTACACCGCAAGATTAGGTTGCGTCCAAGATCCTCCAGTTTTAGCGACAGGCATTGCACAGATGCAGCAACGTTGGCAAAAGTTTCTGGATGCCGATGGGGATTATTTTAAGCACTAACAATAAGTAACATTTTCTATATACCTTTCTGTTTCTATCAAAATCGGCAAGAATTTTTTGATTGCCCTGCTTATATGAAAGGATATGAGCGCTTTTCTGCAAAATAAAATAAAATGTCTCATTAATGAAAACAGTGTCAGGATAGCCATAAATGTAATTACGGAAGATTGAAAAATTTACCCGCCATCTTGGATTTTGAGTATGTTTAAAAGCACGCTTTGCAGGGAATAGTGCAAACAAGAATATTAGGTAAACTGAAGTTAGTATTGGTATAAATAGATCGTAAATACGGAATATCAGTAAATTCAGCTACCATCTTGGATTTTGGGCGATTTCCCGGGTCCTGATCAATTAAGGTTTTGAGTGTGTTAAAATACGCACCTTTTAGAATATAATGCAAAAAAGAGTCATTTGTGATGCCATTTTGCGCAGGTTAAGGGTATTTTAGCAGTAAAATTACTGTACTAATTATGTAGTGAAATCAGAATCTAAAATACTACAAGAGAAAAAACAATCAAAGTCACATTTTGAAAGTTGTGAGAAAACACACATTTTAAGGTTAAGCACTGAATTTAAATTTATTTTTAGACCTCTGGCACATTATTGGCCTACGCCAAAGTGCCTAAAGGCCGAAAATTTATTTAAATTGAAGTGCTTACACCATAAAATGCGTATTTTCTCACAACTTTCAAAATGTGTCTTTGATTGTTCATCACCTGCACTCTTCAAATATAATATCATGATCGCTAGATGAATGAAGGGAAACGAATGTATTCCATGTGCTGACCATATGCTATTCATGTGTTTACAAACGTGCTTTTCCTATCAGTGAGGTTATCGGCTGACTGACTATATTAAGTCACAGAAAAGAAACTGGTGATAACGTAATATTAGAATTTGATTGAACGTAGATAAAATGTATAATAATTCATTCTAGTTTACCCACAAATCTGTATACGTACATGCATCTGCAGAGTGTTTGAAATGTGAGGGAACTCAGAGTAAAATCACAGATAAACTATGGTAAAATATCCTAATTAAAATAAGGAAGAAAATCTTTGTAAGTTTGAAACTGATGAAATTACATATTTATTTCTAAAATCGCCGAAAAAAAAAAAAGATCTTAAAATTTCTAGTTTCTCTTAAATTGTTGATGTTTCGGTCTAAAATTATGTTTAAACTTTTTTTTTTGTCGTGGTAGTGCCAAAAGTCGTAATAAAATGTTAAACATTACATGTTGAATGTTACAGCTAAGTTTTGTGTAGTGCGTTAACAGCCGAACAGAAAGGGAACTATATAAAGAGTTGTTTCGCAAGCGAATGCTGACCGAGATTTGCTGCAAGTTTTCTAGTGACGAAACGTGGGAGTACGTACGACATGGAAACGATCTTATTCATCACAATAGGTCGGGCAATCCTCACCACAGCCGCAGAATGTACGAATGAATAAATCCTATGTTAATGTAAACTCACAGATCCTGGCTGGGAATAGCCAAAAACTGTAACACCAAAATCCTGGCTGGGTATCGTCAAAAACCGTAACACACCACAACACTTACCAGGAATATAAATAGGGTCGCCAGGAGCCTAGAGTACCCATGCAACACATCTGATTACACTCTAGCTCCAAACATTTTCTACACCCCAGACGAGCGGTGCAGAAATGTCTTCCAGATTTAAGAATATCTGGGAAAGAGGATTCTAGATCCTTGTGATTGCTGCTAAAAGACAGTAAAGCTGTACGAGGGAGGAAATACCGATAAGGCGACACCTCCAATCTTTTTAATTAGATCGTCGGTTCATACTCTGAAGTACCAGCTGGTTCAGATTAGCGATAGTCAAAGAAAGAAACGAAAATCTGTACTTGGCAATAATTTCATATGATCATATGCATAACAATTCATGTGTGACTCAAATTGCATCTCACTTTGAAGAATCTACTACAAGGTGGCAAAATACCATGTCTTACCTTTACCTTAGTATGACCAACACCTGTAATCTGGAATCGCAATTCCTGAAATAAAAACGACGAACACAACGAACGGCGGTCAATACCTAACCTAAACGTCGTGTCATTATCTATCGCAAGTGCAAATAATATCTTCACACATCTCACATAAAGGAATCACTTCATATATCACAACGCTGTATCTGCAGAATTCAATATATAGTTCTTTTCCCAATGTTTCACATCACAGCTGACGAAAGAATCCTACCACTGGCCTACAGATTTATGCACCAAACCTAATCTAATTAAACGCATCTCTCAAAACGTTAAGATAACCGAAATAGAGAAATAAATTAGTATCAATTGCTTTCAAATTTTACTTAATTATAGATAACTTAGTTAAATTTAGATGAATATCATAGTAAACGTTAATTAAATCACTGCACAACACAAATAATATAACACACTGTATATGGTTACTCAACTATTACCTTACGTAATACGTAGTTAACTGAGAGGTTATATAGACTTTGTTCATTGAAAATAAACTCAAAATGCAAGGGCAGGTGCGCTTCACAAACAGCCAGTCTGTGTGACTCTTGAATGAAAGGGGAATATGTTCAAACAGGGTTGCCAGAGAAAGAGAAATATCTTACAGGAATGCATCTAACGGAATCACACGATAATCACTTCTGTGGTGATTATATAACTACGTAATTAGATTCAGTCTCCAAATTAATTTCAATTTAAAATCAATTTAAAATAAGTCGACCAGGTAGCCGTGTGGTCTGAGGCGTTAGGCCAGCGACTTGAAGGTCGTGGGTTCGAATCCCGCCAGGGCCATAGATGTTTGTGGATTTTATCTAGCAGTGTGCCTTCGCAATGTAATCTTGACGGACCGAAGTCAAAATTTACTAGAATGGCCCTTACAAAATAAAGTTTACCAAAGTTTATTTAAGTGTAATTCAGTGTCTTAATTTATTAAAAAATATAAAATATTAAACTAAATAAAAAACTTTAAAATTTTGATTCAATTCAATTAATTAATTAAATTTAAATTAAACTTTCTGGCCATGTAAACTTTTTGTTATTCTGTTTTAGCTTGTTTTATTTTGTTTTGTTTCGTGTTTGTAGTAGTTGTGTTATCCAACAACAACAACAATTATTTGGAATTTTGTATACATTTATAGCTTTTAGGCATCTCTGTCTCAGTCCGGGATAGATTGGGGGAAAGGATAGGGAAGGTAGCGGCCAGGGCCATACATAAGGTACAATTCTGACGTTCGGCTGATGAAACTGACGGGGAGACAAAATCTCAGTCAGGGTAGTCGGCCGTGGGGTCAGAAGCCACATGTTTACCCATCACCTGGACCACGGGTAACTGACGTATTTGATAACAAATACCTCTCCTACACCTACTCGAAGAACTGTTTCGTGACCGTTTGGGTACACTCAGGAAAACAGTAGATGATATTTTTTCAAAGTCTGAAAATTTCACATCCTGGCAACACTGAGGTTATATACGAGGCAGACACAGTAAATGAAACATTAAAAATAATCTATATCAAACATATTTATTAGTTAGCTATTTAACTCTAATATCAACAAGGGAAAGGTATCGACCCTGGTCTTATTTAAGGTGCCATCCCAACATGTGAGTGGTGTGACAGAGGAAAACCAGGAAAACCCTCAGTCAGGATGGGTGACACCGGGAATCGAACCTGGGTCCTCCCGGTAGCAATGCGATCATTCTAACGATTATTCCACATCGTTGTTTAAACGAGGTATTGCTAGTATGCAACTATCCAACGTAGAAACTGTACACAGTGACCATTTTTTATGACCTGACTGTTCCAAGATTCTCGGTGCCGAATGCCTTTAATGTCGATCATAAGTCAAGGCTTTACTTCAGGAGTGGAAATGGAATTTAGAATTCAAGGGACGCTCATTGGCTGGAACTAAGACGCTTCCTCGAGCTTGATAATTGTGGATCATATTTTTCCCACTCTAATAGTTTTGTAGAGTCAGACTAAGAGTTTTGCAGTGTCGTCCTCCCGTGTCCCCATTTCCGCCCTGCTGTTTCCATTCCTCTAATGATTCGCTCACATCTTTTACAAAAAGTGAGAAACCATTCAACTGGTTTTGATTCAAGAGCGAGGAAAAAAAAAGATGCTTAATTTTGAAAAGTTTGAAATCGTGTTCTTTAGAAATATGCATAAAAAGCGTCAAATACTACATAATTAATTACAGTAATTTGTAGAAGGTTCGTTCTGTCACAAATATAAAATAGTCAACGAAAATTTCGTAATGAAGTGGGCACTATTCACAAATCGTAGGAAGGGAATCTCAGCATTCACTTGTATTCTGTTTTAAAATTCTAAAATGTTCCCCAATAAGAGTCAACAGAAATATATAAAGCTTATAGCCATGCATATCTTAATATTATTTTGTTTTCATTTTAATACTTGCTGATTTCTAGCCCGTTGGAGCGGGGTCCAAAGGGGGTTTCGCCCCCTCACCCTCCTGCGGGGTGCCGAAAAGAAAAACTAAGATAACCGTGGGTAATGAATTGATACTAAATGTATCCACTTCGAGGTAGTCAACCTGCTAAACTGCGTTGTGGTGTGGGTTGCTCAACCTGTAAGGATATATAAGACACTTGATTTGACTACTGATTTTACGTGTTACTCCCTTCCCATTCCTAGGGGTGATTGGGGGTATTACCCCCATGGTATTTCTTTCCAGATTGTAAGTGATATATGTATCAAGTTTTGTTAAATTCCTCCAAGCGTTCCAGTTATGCTGGAATATACATACACAAATACACATCCATCCATCCATTTTTATATATAGGTATACAGTATTATTTTTTTTACTTTATTTAGTTAATTTTTGTTTTATACTTTATTAGTATTCATATGGAATCCCGTAGCTGAGGCGGTAGCGCGTCTGACTACCAATCGGGCGGCCCGGGTTCAAATATTGGCCAGGAAGTTGCTTTCTTCAGTGTTCCCACGCCTGGCGCTCTGAGGTGCGCTCAATTTCCTATCAAATTGAGTACCAGAGGTAGTCCCAGTCACCTTAGCAGGAAAAGACGATCAAGCGTGGCACTGTACCTCATTTCCTGCTGTAAGTCAAGAATGTGTGGAGCGCTACCTCCACATGCCCATGCGCCGTTCACAACGTGTGTGTATTGCACAGGGGACAGCTTTACATTTAATATTTATGTACTGGTATTTACAACGTAAGTCTGAAGACACTTGTCTGTCGGTAGAAGCATATCTTGCTTGGTAAGAAATGGAGAGGATAGTGGCTCCTAATACCTTTATTATAGATACCATCCCTGCATTTACCTGGTTCAACTGAGGAATGGGATTAGTCAAGATGACCGATGTTAGCAGGATTCGAACCTGCGTTGCTTCCCCATTACTTTTCTGGAGGCATTGGCCTTGAAAACTCTTGCTAACATGTTGTGGCTTACATATAAGATAAGCTATAGGAAACAAAAAAAAACTTACAAAGAAGAAAATCATTTCAAATTGTACAGATTACTAGACCGAGCTGAGACACACTTCAAATGTCAGTGGGGTTAGTTATATGCGTAGAGGAGCCAAGTTATCATATTTCTGTGAGTGTTTGCCCATAAAAATGTGTAGGAGGAAATATTCAGCTATAAACCAAATTTGTTCCGTCTTTTTCTGAAGTTGGCAGAGCAAGAAAGCTACACAATTTGACATGCTCTTAGAGTTTTTTTCCTCCATATGTTTTGTTATTCTTTTCATGAGTTAAGAATCTGCCCCTGTCAGTGATACAAACTAGTGAGACATCTCCTGGAATATTGGAACTTTCTTTTTAATAGGATCAGGAAAGTAATGTTTGCTTGCTTAAAAAGGGTATAAACTAATCCGAACAACTCTGGTGCAGTGTTGTAGATAGGGTAGAACAGAGATCGACTGACAGCATTACTAGGACACAGCCCCCCTTCCCCCCCGTGGTCCAGGTGGTACTGTCACGGACTTCAGATCTGTAATGGATAGGCATGTGGATTCGAACCCCGCGGCCGACTATCCTTTCTGAGATTTCCCAGACTTTCTCCTGTTTCACCAGGTGAAAGTCAGAATGGTATTAAGTAAAAATCCCACCTGCAATTAATTCTAGTAATCTTCTACTGTTTTTATGTTAGCAATACTTAAAAAATCTTATTAGGTTAGTTGAAAAATAAATTTATTGCCATACGGTTTTTTGCATGTGGCTTTTTTCTAAAACTATGGGCTACATGCAAAGGGTATGGCTTATACACTCAAGGATACGAACATTTTGAAAGTTGCAGAATTGTTTAAATAGTATTGTTTAATTACACTGAAGTGCCAAAAGTTAAGTAATTGGGATACCTACCTAATAACGTGTATGACCACCTCGAACACGATGACGTGCAACAACTCGACGTGGCAGGGATGCGACGAGACGCTGGTAGTCCGCTGGAGGGATGTGCAGTCATGCAGTCTCGATAGCCGTCCAAAATTCGGTGGTTGTTACAGGTGGAGAATAATCCTGGGCAAGAATAGCACGTTCGATGAAATTCCACATGTGCTCGATAGGTTTATGTCCGGCGATCTAGGGGGCCAAATCATGCGATGGAAGTTGCCAGAATGTTACTCAAACCAGACGAGCACCATTGCGGGGCGGTGACATGGTACATTGTCATTCTGGAAAATCCCATTGTTGACAGGTTCATGACGTCCATAAAGAGCTGGAGATGGTCACCAAGAAGCTAATCATATCGCTGACCGGTCAGTGTCCGGTTCAAGCGGATCAGAGGACCCAAACCATGCAAGGTAAACACGCTACACACCATGACGGAACCACCACCAGCTTGCACAGTGCCTTGATAATTGGTCCATGGACTCATGGGATCTGCGTCAACTCCGGACCTTACCATCCGTACCTACCAATTGGAAACATGACTCATCTGACTACGCTTCACGTTGACAGTCTTATAAGGCGCAATCCACGTGTTTCCGAACCCATGTTAGTCGCCGCCGCCGATGGGCAGCGATTAGTAGCGGTATATGTGTCGGTCGTCGGGTGTGATACCCCATGGAGAACAAATTGCGCTGCACAGATCTCTGAGACACGTTCCTGGGACGTTGGATTGATTTCTGCTGTCATATCACGCACTGTTGCTTGTCTGTTTGACCGAGACGAGTCTGCCCGAACGTCGCCGGTCGCGGTTATTCAGCACTCGTGGACGGCCACTGCGTTGTCCCTGATGAGTCGTAATGCTTCCAATGCTGTGCTCACGGTCCACCCTTGTCACAGTGAAGCGAGTAAAGTTCAATGTTCGGACGACTTTCGAAATCGCATGCCCCATTTGTCTAGCAACAACTATCATCCCGCGCTCAAACGCCGATAATTAGGGTTGCCATCTTCAGGGTACACGACGTTTCACTTCACTCATGGAAGTCCGACTTACCACACTGCAACTGCTTCGCGCCGTTCGACCGGTTTTTCCGCGATGTTACCACGCCGTCAATTATTTCCCTCACGATATCCCATGACTATTGGCACTTCACTGTAGTATTGAGTCACTTCTCAAGAAATCTTACAAATAACAATAACAACTGAAAAAAAACACAGGAAAAAAGACCAGGTTGACGGGTTAAGATTGAGCCACCGGGCCAAGATTCAATCATCGGGTCGCCGAGCTGCAGTCAATCTGTTCATTTGGGTTAACACCGTGCCTGAGTCATTCGGGTCAAGACCGGTTAGATTGGGTTTCCGAGTTAATCGGGTCAAGTTTATGTCCGGGTCACTAACAGTGACCTGATTTCACCTCTGGCGGACAGCAGTGGGTGTTGTCGATAGCAAGTCCTTTTATCTCGGTGATAACATTACCGCTATCATGTAGAATAGGGTGGTCGAATGTTTAGCGACACCTACGCTAATTTATTTAGTTAGCGACATCTACGCTTATAATTCTGTCCGTAAGGGAATTAGTGGAAGATGTCATATATTCTTTAAGGAATGTTATATTATGTTATGTTCCAATACATTTGTTTTTTGTGAGACATGGATCTCGGTATTCTTTTGTCGCAATGAATATTGCTGTGTCATTGTACTAGTTTTGGTAAGTTGTGTGAGTGGTTTAATTCTGCGCAAAATAGATGGGATAATTCTCCGCGGTGCGCAGAAACTTCGTATGGGCTTATGGTTACTTTATGCTACGTAATAAAAGAACAGCTTATTTTCATCTTCTTATTCCAGATAAAGAAAAGCGAGAACATTTCTAGAAAAGACAGTTACACAGCTAGTGTTAACAATTTTAAGACTTTTTTTTTTTGAAAGTTATTTTTAGGATCTAAAAGAAACGTGCCCTTTTGGGGTGAACACTTTTGCTTACAAATGATTTTTTTTTTTTGTATTTGATTGAAAAATAAAAGAGACAGACTTACTTTTGTTTAAGAACGTTTATAGCGTAGTAACTTAATATGTAAATTTCCCTTCGCCATATATAATATTGCAGAGATAAATGAGTTATATTTTGCACATGGCTGACCAACGCCATCTATCGCCTTGCTTGAAGTAACGATAATAATTTCTCCCGCAGACATGAAGGCGCATGCGCAGAGAGGCAAGAAACGAAGGCATGTTTTGAAAGTGCGGGCTCGCGCCATTAGAAGTAGTGCATTAGGGAAGATGCACGTGTATTAGAGACCTGGAATCGGGAAGAAAAGAATGCAGTGATTCGGTACGGAGCAAATAGCTTGACAGATATTGACATTCACTGAAAGTGTCATACTGTTCGACGACAACGACTGTCTCCACTAGGTCGCACAAATACAGGTGAAAAAATTGCACAATTCGGATGGGAACGGCTGCCTCATTCCCCATACAGTCCTGATTTGGCACCGACTGATTTGCATTTTTACTCAACATTGAAGAATAAGTTGCAAACTCGGCATTCCCAACCCGATGTCGAGGATCCAGCAAGAAGAGTGTTCAAAGGGCTAGGCCCGGAATTTTTTGCAGAGGGTTTCGATAAGTTGGTGTGGCGTTGGGACGAATGGCTGAACATTCGCTGGATGCACTTATACAACCCCACATAGCAAAGTGTCGTCCCAGGGATATCTGACGGATCTCCTAGCAGGATATCGGGACGTCCGTAGGACGTCCTGTTTAAGTCCCGTTTACATCCATGGGACGTATAGTTATAATTAATCCTTCGTATAGTTATAATTAATTAAATAATAATAATAGTAAGGTCGATTTAATTTATAGAAATTAAAGGTAGGTAATCCCGCACGGCTTTCCGGGGGACATCCAGGGGACATCCATACGGGATGAACTGTTTGTATTGCCCACAGAGTTATCCCACGGACGTCCTTAGGACATCGCTATGGGAGCAGGACCATTCTGACGGTAATGGGATCTAAATGGGACGTCCCAGGGACGTACCCTGCTATGTGGGACTGTATATAATGTTCATGTGTAAGTAACGAAATAAAAATCTTGCAACGCAGTGAAACTTATATATTGAACGACCCACGTAGTATATTATGTTTTAAAATACAAGGTTAATAAAACCTTCTGATTAAAAAAAGCTTTTGGGCCATAATGTTTAAAAATACAACGCAAAATTAGATAAAAAAAATAAACTTAATTTACCTTTCCGTATGTACTCTTGTGTTGAAGTGTGTGTACTGTGCATACAGAGTAAAAGTAATAGTATATGTATGTATAAATTAATATTATGAACTTCAGTGATATTTTCCCATTTGACGCGCAATATTACACTTCTGGTTGGGTAATACTGCGCAGACGTAGAGGGTTTTGTTTTTCATTTACCATAAATTACTGTGAATACTTTTCAGCCCAAAGATACAATCAATTTATACTTTAAATCGTAGACAATTGCTGTGAGAAAATAATTTCATTTTGGATTCAAATTCAATACAGCCAGATATCACGATCATTCTTTTAATGGTTCAGAATTCGACCACCTTCCTTCCTATACAGTACAGATATTGACGAAATGTGATATCGAGAAATGTGAACATCCTACACACCGTATAATTTAATTGGTCAAATCGCTGAAAGATATTTGGTTACAAAAAAACGATAAATCATGTTTCCAAATGGGATTTTATACTTCCTTCAGTTGGTATCACTGAGTTTCTATATTTCTTTTAAGCCTTTCCTTTAAAAAATCCAAAAGAAAGAAAATAAGCTTCATTTCTTACATATCTTTTATTTCCTTTTCCTGCTTGCACAAATATACGTGATCCCTTTTTCCTCTTTCGTGTATTTTCTTTGAGTCAAAACCCCCCGAAACTAAAGAAAGTTGTGTGCAAATGTTAAGCGACCAATAACGTGGGGCGAAGTCAAGTGGAAGTGTCAGGCACACGCGTTTTTGCATTTATCTGAGGCGATGCAAGAAACAAGCGAAGATCGTTGTGGCGGTCCTCAACCGTCATCTGTCACAACTAATATTTCATGCTTTCTGCCTTCGCTTTGCAGCCAGCAACCAAAACCTTGCTATTCCATGAGGCAAAAATCTAAAATTAAAAAAAAATCAGGGTTGCTCTGCATTGGAAACTTTCTGGTTGGATATATGAATAGAATTCCTGTTTTTCCTCTTTGAAAAGAAAAAAAAATCCCTTTCGGTAGGCCTACAGGCTGAGGTAGATTTCGAAGTTTCGCTGGGAGCCGGGGCTCGCCCCCCAACTTCAGTGATTTTGAGAGGATGCGCCTCCTTTATCTTAACCAAAATCTGCCTGCAGCACTACACCACCACGGAGTACATCTTCACCCTCCCACGGTTGGCTGCGCCCCCAAAGGGAAGATTTGCCCCATTTATTGTAACCTACTCTTGGTCATACACCTTCATTGAAAATTTCGTTTCTCTACCTTCAATGATTTGGAAATTGGGTTTTTGGGGCGGCCATTTTGGATCCAAGTTGACGACTTTTTGAAAGTTTTCTTATTTTGTCGTGACCTACTTGCGATAGTACAACTTCAAGTAAAATTTCATTTATCCAGCTCAAACGGTGTGCAAAATGGGATTTTGGGCGGTCATTTTGGATCCAAAATGGCGACTTTTCGCAAATGTTGTGATATTTCCCTAAGCTACTCGTCATAATGCACCTTTATGCCAAATTTCGTATCCCTAGCTCAAACGGTGTGGAAAATGGATTTTAGGTAAGCCATTTTGGATCCAAGATGGCGTCTTTGAACTCATTAGGTAACATTTTCATAATCAAAAAGTGATGATGTACCTTTATGTCAAATTTGATTTCAATAGCCACAGCGGTTTAGGCTGTGTATTCTATACAACAATAGGTTCGGCGGCCATTTAGGATCCAAGATGGCGACCGATTTTGCTCATTAACGAACTTAACCGAGCTATTAAGCCTAGAAACAACATATAAAAATTTGGTTCAAATATCTTCAAAATTACGGCCGCTAGCGTGTTAATATATATATATATATAAATATACACTTTCATATCGTACCGATCTCAATAGGTATATTTTCTTCGAAATCTACCTAAAAAACTTTCAGAAGTAATTAAAGGGTTTTTATTTAGTTTGCCTAAAGAGAATGTTAAACTTGTTAGTAGATACAAATCAGTGATTCCGCCAGACCCCACGCACTTCCTGTGGGGGTGTGGCCCGGAAATTCTCAAAAAACATCTTAACTTTGAAAAAATGTACGGTCAAAAATCGATAGAAACAGTCCAAAATTCGACTTACACTTTCCCGATTTTGACTTTACACCCCACCCCCTCAAGCTGAAAATCCTGGAGGAATCCCTGCGTATATCCCACAGTGGTCGTTGCAAAATTTCTACATTCATACGGTTTTTTTTTTTAATATTCAATACGCAACACACACGCACAAAATACGTTCCATGGAGTAATGCATATCCATTGGGAAATCGGCCCGTCGTCCGACTAGATCTCATTCGAGTGGGCCTAGTCGTTCGTTAATCTGATCAAATTGGCTGAACTCGTACGACCAAAGTCTGGTATAATGTACGGTTAGGGTTGCTGTTCGATCCGAAAATCCAGAGACCGTACCAGGAACCGAGATCTATGTTTTGGTGTCCCGAAAATATTTCTCGGGACGCATAAATGTCCCGGTTTTCAGCGAGAAAGAGAAAAATTATAGATTCCTTTCTTTTCACACAATGATATTCATTTCATGAGCATGACAGCTCAAAAATTAAAGTTAAAAGAAAAATAACTTCCCCATGAGGAAAGCTCGGCGGGCCGCCAGTGGCCCACCAACCATGAAGGCGGGCCACCGGAGACGCGCCGAGTTTTTCCTCATGGGGTTTGAATAGGTCTACTTCAAGTTCACGATTCAACTACCTTCACATTGAGAGAAACACATGTTTGATTGTGCCAAGCAGGGATTTCGCTAGGATTTTCAGTTGGGGGACAGTGTAAAATCAACATTGGGAAAGTGTAAGTGGAGTTTTGTACGGTTTCTATCGATTTTTGACCACAAAAAATTAAAGTTCGGGGTGTGTGATCGAGGATTTGGGGGGTGGGGTGACACACGTATATTGAGGATCTGCCGGTTTCATTGGAGACAAGGGCAAACGGATTATTGTTAATAGTATTACTTTTTGTTTACATCCGCCTCTTGAGAGATTTTGGAAACAATCGACATGAATTCCTTGATAATGTTTCGTTAGCCATGACACTGTCAAGAACAGAAGTATACTTTGTTTTATAAAACCAGAAACAAACCAATGGGGGAATGCGTAAAAATGTCAATAAAATATAAATTTATGAGGTGGATTTAAAAAAAAAATGATAAAATATTTTTATTTCTCTTTCCCTCCCTTTTTCGCAACAGTGGCCATGTGCTTCTGTTACTTCTACAACAGGGAATATTTTTGTAAATGTAGAATCCAGTGTTAGACATGAAACTGACGTAGGTTTTAACGTAACTCGATTTATATGCATAGTTTCTGTGTTACATTATTAGTTAGGATTAATTTAACACACACACACTATCTCTTTCTTTCATTCATTTTGCACATTTTCAGAGATTTTCGTAAACTTATAAGTCCCGGATTTTCACTTTTGAAATATAGCAATATGTACGGTCTCATATTGTTTTTTTTTTTTTTTTATGTTTTGGGATAAGCCGTACCTAACATTGATAACTAACTTTTTAGTCGTCCGGCTACGCATCCAATGGACGACCGTTTAGGAAGACGAGTGTTGAATTTTATTTTATTTTAACAATTTCTCTTTAATATAACTTGTTACCTTTACTTATTAATATTAAAACTGAAATTTCTAATTTTGCTTTGATGTGTGCCATTGTTAATAATATTGAATCTTCCAAACATAAGGCGGTTATAAATAAAAACAATGTCAACACAAAACCTATTGCAAAAACTGTTATAATGAAGATATTTTGAAACAATGAAACACTTCAATTTTCAAAATCTATTTGGCACAAATTCAACAAATATGTACAGCGATATTATACTACCGTGTTTATTAGGATAGTTCGTTGATTTAATGCTACATACAAGTTGAAGTTGAGCTCAGAATAGTTTTGGAACAGTCGGAAGATTTTGCGTTACAATCTTCAGGATGAAGTGTTCATAATTTCTTTAAATACATTTTCCCTTGTCATTTACTGTGCCCGTTGGTAGCACCAAGACAATGTAAACCAGCATGTTTGAGGTTGTGAGGATTTGAAATTTCAACCTTCAGAATAAGGTGACGATCTTGTGTTTGAATAGGCCTACACTTTCTACCAGCTAACCCTACCTTGTCCCTTGGCATCTTCGAGAAAATCAACGGTTCGGGCTTCTCTTTAGTATACGTTGGGCATCCTATTTGGAACCAACCATAAATGGAGCAGTCATAGGTGGTGTCTGAGAAAGGTGATGTGCATCGAGTGTAATAATAATAATTTTAAAAAATCTAACCTAGCTTTTTCTAACCCGTCCTAGTTCGCTATTGCTCCCTCGACATACTGTCCGTGGTTTTTGTAGCAAAACATCAATAGTGATATGGACATAAACATGTCACTATGATGTAACAGTGCCATGATTGCGATTCATGAACTTGTGACTTATTTCGTTCGGAAAAATCACGCCCGGGATGTAAGCTAAAGTAATACCAACTACCAAGTTCAGTATATGACATCCAACTACGGAAGTTGTGCGCTAACCAAAGCAAATATGACCTGACCTAACCTATTCTAACCTAACTTAACGTGTTGTAACCTAACCTAATCTAATCTAGCAGGAAAATTGAAATAACTTAAATCTAGAGAGCCTTAACGAATGTGGATTCCATTAAACCTAATAAAAGCCAAATCAGAAGTTAAGTATACATTTCGTGATGCACAAGATTTTTCTACTGAGTTCAGACGGAGTTAGACTTTAATATAGTATGCAAAACGTTGTTAAGGCTCTCGACTTAAGTGCGTATTCAGAGGTTCAAACCTTCTTAACTTCAGTTGATGATATTCTACACTATACATGTCCCAATTGCGGTTCCAAGAAGGATGCTTTCTGCAGGCTACAGTCAACCATAGAGGGGTTTAAGTTATTGTTGAAATAAAGCAAATTAATTAGGTTGAGTATGAGGATATATTGAAGTGTTTCTCGTCTGCAAGATTTCCTCTATTACAGAAATTTAATTAATATATCTGTGAACTCCTCGACACCTTGCTTTCTACTAGTATTGAAAAAAAAAATGGATACTTCGAAATAATTAGTGGATATATTAAATGTGGCTGTGTTATTTAGCCGACTTGGTAATCAGAAATCTAACGGAAAATGTTAGTGGAATCAATAAATGCTTGTGCGAATAATAAATTACGTAAATAGTGTGTTTAGGAAAGAAATGGACCTTTTAGTGAGTATAAAGAATTGGAGAAAATAGATAATTCCTAGTGTTTATTCATGATATTTAGTGTAATCTTGAAAGAATTGTTCATCAGTGGTTACTCGGCTTTTATTCAGCTGGATTTCATATATAAGAAAATCATGTTACAGTCGGTTCTGAACTAATCAAAGTGTATTTCTACGCTTTAGTGGTGAAGTCAATAATGATCAAATTCTTAGTGAGAAAT
>JAGDQP010028614.1:0-19994 GCA_022664845.1 Lepisma saccharinum | reverse complement strand
CATGTTTTTATATTGTTACTAATGATGTAGTTATTACATTATGCATTTAGCTTCTAAAAGTATCCACTACATTGTGCGAGTAAGATTATAATTAGGGCGCGGAGTTTTGGTGGAGAAAAAATGCTGAATTTCTGATTTGGTGGTGATTGTTGTTTTTGATGGAATTTGGTGAAATAAAATTACAAATTGGATCTCCAAAGACCATTTACTGACTTGAAATCGTTGTTTCATTAACGCCCCAATACATTTTTATTATAGGTGGGCAGATAGACAATAAGACTTCGATATATTTTAAAAAAGAAACGTGCCAAAGTTGTAAATGCACATAGTTTCAAAACTCTTTCTGAAATTGCAGAGTTAATTGACATAAATGATATTCTAAAAGGGAGTATCTCAATAGAGTCATTACAACAATTTTCACCAGATTCATAATTGCCACATAATCTTCAAACATCTCGAAATAATGCTTGTTAATTATGTGTGCTTCAAAGTAACGAAAACAGGTTCGAATTTTTACTAGCACAAGGGGCAAGAGATGGAGGGGAATTGGCAGGCAGTCATGAAATTTTTCACATAGAACTTCCACATCCCTTTTTAAGTAACTTGAGTTCTGTAAGAGATATTGGAATGAAACAAAATCAGTTTATTTGGAACTCAAGTTATTCAAAAAGGTGGGTATACGACCCATGTAAAAGATATTCATGACTCCCTCCCCTTCATAGCTCCATCTCTTCCCCCTGTTGAAACAAAAATTCGAAACTCTATTATGTTACTTTGAAGTACATATGAATAACATATGAAGAGTACGCGGAAAGTAACCTCAACCTGCAATTTTTACGAAAATTGAGATAACGATACCGTCTAATAGTTTACCTTAGACTTATTTTGTGCATATTCACACTTTGGAAAAGAACGTCACACATTACAGACAAATAAGCGTCTGAGAACTCAGTATATATGACTTTTCAGATTTCATTTTTTCTCAAAATCATCCCATTTGTAGTGTGACGTTTCTTTCCGTGGACCCTTAATATATTATTTCTAGATTTTTAAACAAATGGTTCGGTAACCATTTTGTAGTGAATTTTCGTGAAATGGTCTTTTGGTATTTTTTTTTCGTTTTATTTGTCCCATTGGATTACCAGCAATATTTCAACGAAATCTATATTTCTTGATGATCTTATCGTCCCTTAAGCTTAATGAGAGCTTAAAGAAAATTTACAGTGCAAAGGAAGCAGAAGTATCTAACCAGCTATAATGTTCCAACCAATCAGGTGATGGGATCGTCCTCCTGAAAAGATTGTACAATTCTAGTTACGTAGAAGTACATACATCTGAATTTATCTTGCAAAAGAAATACGATGACTTTCTTCCATGCTAGACATCGTTGGTTCGTTAGTTTTATTGGTCTTCTATTTCCTCACAAGATGACAGGCAGGCACGAGCATGATAATATTCTATGTTTTATAGAAATAATAATGCAGTAGTAGTCTATGTTTATGACTGTTACGGAGCTAAAACAGGCAGTTAATAATTTTGAAGCACTTCAAGTAAATATTAAATTGTTATCTTGAATTCCGTCTCGGAAATCTTCTTCAATATGTGATCCCGTTGTTGCATCTTAAGTTAAGTGCTTGTGGCTTAACTTAGTGTAAACGCTGAATTCAAACTTCAAACAACTTTTTTTGGGTCCACGGGAATTTATTTATTCCTGTGCCAAAAATTATTATTGAAGTAATAATACAACTACTTAATATATAATGAATGAAGCAGACAACTCACAATTAAAATAATTTAAGCGAGACCTTTCAGCGTATAAAAGCGCCATTATTGGAACCAAGTTCTTAAATATTAAATTATGTATATATACACATTGGCATTAGAGACGGGATTGCAGAAGATAATTGGTTATCTTCTTTTCTCAAATGTCATTCCATGTGCATGGTTTGAACCTGTTTGATTCCTCTCTGATACTATGTTTACAATAAAATATTTCCCCTCCATTTTGTCAATTCCGTGCTGGGACACAGTAATGGAACTACATTGACGCCCTACTGAGTGCTCATAACTCAGCCGGAAAGTCCTGGAGACGATCCAAAATTACGCCCATCCTAACCAATAATTTAAAGAGATTTCCTCAGTCACACAAAGCAAATTCCGGAAGAACATGCCCTTCATAATTTTCTTCCAATATTATCTCCTTGCTACTATCCTTCCCTGAGACGAAGTGGCGTAAAGTCAGTTAATAATTCAAATACAGTGACGATCCGTACGAATGGTATTTAGTGTGCCCATAAATCCAAGATTGGGAAGATATAATTTAAGGAGAAAGTACTGGCTTTCACTTTTTCAGGTTATAGGCTATCCAGGGAAACTGGTATCAACTCAATTGGCCAAAGCGGACACTGATTGACGCGGTCAACACACTGATACACAAAGTGACACCGATTGGCATTAAATACGAAATGTTATGTTTATATCAATAACGGTTATAAATAATTTAAATAATAATTAAATACATATATTTCGAAAACTATGTTCGTTCTTCACTTAAAACGGCGTAATAGTATTTATAGCAACACTACGTACAATTATCCATTTTCCATTGACGTGAAGTTTTTCTTATGCACAAACATGCTAAAAAAATGTGTATATGAGATATTAGAATTCTTGCCACAGATATAAATAAATATCAACTCTATGGACTTTTTACTGAATAATTAAATAAGCTAAAGAACTTTTTCTTCTAAGTGTATTGATATTTCCTTCAATTTAGTTATAGTTATAAAAAGAAAGATTTAGATTTTATATGAGAACCCAGAAACAAAAGATGCAAGTAACATTATTTTTACATATAATACGATATTTTGTGTTACACATATTTCGCGTTATACATAAAAGATGAACTCAAACTTTGAACAAATCAATGTAGTTTACATCCTTTCATTTTTCAGTACTTCAAATGGGGAAGGTGTTTGTGAGATATACGTAATCTAAGAAATTAATTGTTTCAGAACTGTTCTTATGCAAAGCTTAAAAAGTACGTTGTTTCATTTCCGAATGTATCGTATGAATTCGGAAATCATTTCAGGAAGATTATAATTAAATGAGAATGTTGCAACATATAGACAAGTCTATCTAAAATAACATTTGCAATTAGACTTCAAGAAATTTGAGATACTTTGTTCTAGAAAATGACAAGAAATAAGAAACATGAAGGAATAAGGTCAGTAGCTCCTCTAATTATCTTTATTTTGCTCCACGTGAAAATTTAAAATAAATATTCTGTTAAGCGTAGTAGATTCCAGTTGCATCAACATCTCCGTATTCAGAACGTTGACAATCCTGGAGAATGTATTGGATGACTGCACCACGATTACTTGTCAATTAATCACACAAACAGCACAGATGCCGCTGTTTAAATTTTAAGAAAAACAAAGTCGACCATTTGCTGTCACTGTCATTTAGATCAATATCAACTTCTGTTTTCGAGAAAAACAACGTAAGCACCTTCCATTCCTTTTAGAGAAACAGCATCATCAAGTAATTTTGAAGTTGTGATGTTCAGAAATGATTTTAGGTATCATCAACTTATGTTTAAATCCTAATTTACGTAGCGACGAAGAGTGGCGATACTAATTTTCGTTGCCTGGATATGACAGATTGTAATACAGAAACTGACAGTACAGAACAGCAAAATCCATTTTCTCCACTGAATAGTAACCTTCCTTGTTCTGTTACGATTTTAAAACTGGAATCACTGGCTCAACCTTGGTATTTTCTTGTCCCGCTGTCAGTAATATCTACCATCAAACTCCATTTCACATTTAAAGAGTTAGTTCTTCAGCAAGCACGATGTTGTGGAAATATACCTTAGTCAAAGGTGAGTAAATTGGACATTTGCACCTGTCAATTCAGGTCGCAGCTATCAGGTTTCGTTAATTGAATAGAGGAACTGTTTCACCGAACTACTATATCAGAGTAGAATGTTTGAGTACACCATTATATTTTGTTTCCATTCCGATCACACGTAGTTCTTTGGTGAAACGCAGTAAAATAAATTTAGTACTAATATAGAGAGAAGTTTCTTGAGTTTTGTTCTAGTTTACAGCCAACAATACTCACTACCAGATACAATGTAATAAAAGGACTACTATCAAATCAAGCATGTCCTTTTACGTAATCATCCTGTAATTAGCGGTTGTTTTGACACTTCCGAAGGTTTGATGCAGATTCACTCAATGGACCAATTTCTGAGTGGTACGTACTCTGATTTTAAGTAAAAAGGATGTCTTTCCAAGAGGAAGTCAACCCGCGGCGAATCAATGGGGATGGGTATTCGTAAGTGTTGTACGCAGTCTGTAAAAGTCTATCATCAGAGGCAGCAGTGAGCAAAAAATCGAAACTTTCTCGCTCTTTTAGGACAAATTTAAATATCTAAGTGCTTATATATTAAAGAAGAATATATGTTTCCGAAGCAGGAAATGTATATGTAGTAGCCCTGTACATTGATCTCTCTTTGATGTGAAATAATCGTTGCAATTTTCTTGCAAGAAAAAAACAACATAAAAATGCTTGCAATTAAAAAGAAAAAATACTCAACTCATGATGACGGTGCTAAACTAGATCAAATAACGCGAGGCTTTAAGACTAGACAAGAATTGTGTGAAGTCAGCAAAATAACAGCGAAATACAAATATGTGAGTAAGATTTAATCTTACCTGAAGGAAGTTGCTTGCGTTTTAAGTTTCCAGCAGATGCCATCAGTCCTCGGTTTCCTTCATTTTGTTTTAGATTGGACTAGAAAGGTTGACTTCCCTTAATTCCTGCAAAAGTTTTGGTTTTCATAAAAACTATTTTGGTTTTCATCAATAATTAAGCCATAATTTTCTTAGACCAAATAGCAATTAAAAACAGCGAAACGTTGATTTAGAATTTCGTTCACTCGATCTAAATGAGGAACATGTGAAATTGAGTCAAATGTGGCTGATATGTCAACGCGCAGTGACTGAATTTTTAATAGCTAATAAAGTGAATCATAGATCCTCTTTTACTATCCTGTTATAGAGAGGTAATTGTAGACCGTAATACAGTGTGTGGGTGGGCAGGAAAATGTCGTGTGTCGGAAACTTGAAAGTGATCGACCAATGTCTATGGCAGATGAGGAACATACCTATCGTGAATGAATTGATTCAAAGCTACCCTCGCATCGAAACAACCTATCGCTATCTAGTTACGCAGAAAGGGTGCGTAATCGACACTTTCGAACAATAGGGATAGAGTAAATTGCGAGAGCGTTGGGTGCCACGCAAATTTTAAAATGAAAACACACGACAGCGAGATGAATGTTGTAAAACACTTTCGAAATGTTATCGTGCAAGAAGACATAAATTCACCTTTAGCACTGTGACGGGAGACGAAACTTGGCTGTATCATCACATAAAAAGCCAATGAGTCTGTGTTGTTTCAACCGCGTTAATATAACATACACACATGACTCCATTTTACAGACTACTCATACAGAACGATTGAACGAAAAATAACATGATCATCAATATGGATCATAGTGGCACGTAGCTACCAAGTTTTTGTTTTCGTATATACATTATATTATACACTTTCTTCCAGCCTACCCAAGCATTATCTGTATTATGAACCTGAATATGCTATCAAGAAAGGAGTAGTAATATAGACATCTGTATCAGTGTATGCTTTCTGTGTGGTTATGTAGAAAATCTCTTAAGGCGTTTGCCTTATTCACACGGTGGATACGTGAAACGTATCTAAAGAAGAGTACATTCTGTAATTTTCTACAGCAATTTTCGTGAATCATTCTGTAAAATTCTTATAGTTTAATATCTCTGGAAACAATTTCTGTGCCAAAAATGTGTACACTGTAAAAACTGTACATCTGAGTTGGGGGTTCAAAATCCCGCCGATTTTGTACTCCTAATATTTGAGAGGCAATGTCGAACCCAACTAAGTTTAAAGAGTCGGTTCTTTGCCTCCCAATTCTTGGGAGGAAACAAATTAATGGAAACAAGAAAGGAGGTAAAATATTAATCTCTGGGTCCGTCACTGCCTCTGAAAAATATTAGTATAATGTACCGCCAGTTTTGAGAATCACTGACGGGCATAGGGATTCATATTTTACTATCGTTTTTGTTTCTAACAATTTGTTTCCTTCCCAAAAACTGGGAGACAAAGAACCATCCCTGTAAACCCAATTTTGGGTTCGGCACTGACTCTCAAAAATTGTGGGTCCAAATTTGAATTTTGTACTCCCAATTCAGAGGTAAAGTTTTTACATTGTATTTATTTATTTATTATGATGTTATAAAAGTTTTTACTTTATAGTATGAGCTAGTCACTACTGGCTTTAGTAGTTCATATATATATATATATATATATATACAACAATGTACTGAACATTTGAGAGAATTTACATTAACAAACTTTTCTCCAAACAACTTTGAATGTATAATAATAAAAATAAAATATACATATCATGCTGATATATCCGGTGTTAGTTTTATATTTGTGATTTTTAATTTTCAATATTTATAATTTAATATAGATATACTTCATATTTCGCTATACTTGTAATTTTGAGAATGAAGTAAATATCTGCGAATTATCAATAATTGTAGATCGTATCATCTGAGCTGGAAGCTGTATTTCGAAATTGGATCTATGTATATACCAGGTATATAGTTGGACCTACCTATTTCCGTCCTCGTTGTGTTGCCGAAAATATGACTATAAAGTTTTGTACATATAATAACATATACTTTGGAGGCTTCTGCCATTAACTGGGAAGAGACCCCTTAATTCCTCTTGCTAAGACTTAAGGAAAACGACCGGGGTAGACACGTAATGTCCAATCCATACGTTCACGTCTTGGGGCCTGTTAGTACCCAAGCAACTGTTTGGCGAAAGGACATAGATGGGCTGCTCATCAACCAGGATTAGCAGACAGCATGATGAGTCAAATGTCAGCACCCCTCCTTTCTTTACACACGATGGTACAAATAAGAAAGCAGCGTCGGAGGATCTCATTGCAAGGAGGACGAAATGCAGCTGGTAACGGCAGCGGTCAGTCCTGCAGCAAGTCAGAGGGTCAAAATGCCCTGGTTTGGACTCTAGACTGCCAGGACACCGACACGGCAACTCGAACGGACCTCTACGTGGCCACTCTAAATTGCCAGTCACTTGCAGGAGAGGAGAAATTAGAAGAATTGCAGAATGAACTAATAGGGATTAAGTGGGATATCACAGGACTATCAGAAGTGTGGAGGAAGAATGAAGAACAACTGGAACTACCATCAGTGCACGCGTCTTACTTCAAAGGAACAGAAAATGGAAAACCGAAAGACGTTGGCTTTATAATTAATAAGGACCTGGAAACACGGATCGCAAAAATTGAAGGAATTTCAGATAGGATCGCACGAGTAGTAATAAAAATCAACAAGGGATATAGTATGGGAATTATACAAGTGTATGCTCCAACAACCTCACACCCAGAGGAGGAAGTCCAAGATCTATACGAGGAGATACAGAAGATTTTGGATAGCAGCAAATCGCATTACAAAATTGTAATGGGAGACTTCAATGCGAAAGTACTAACCAAGCAATGCAGTGACACGAAACTTTGGATTTGACAAAAAAAGAAACAAGAGAGGAGAGAAGATAGTGGATATCTCAAAACCCAACAGACCGTTTATTTGCACTACATTTTTCAAGAAACTGCCACAGAGGAAGTGGACATCGAAAGGCTCAATTGGGACCAAGAACGAAATGGACTACGTACATTCTATCAACTAACATGGAAATTCTGCAAGATGTGTCTGTTCTGAACAATTTCAAAGTCTCGAGTCATCATAGTGTATCGTTACTCCGCCCTGTCGAACGGAGAACGAGGTTAGTTAGACTGGGGTAGAAATAGGCTGTAGCTTAAGAAACAAAAGATAAAACGAGAGGTTTTGATAGAACATGGTTTAGTCACATGATCAGTAGTATATAAATTCGGCGCTTATTTCACCAGACAGACCAACGACATCGAAAGGCTGTTAACCAAGATATCAATCGTTTGCTAGTAACAAAGTCTGTATAGGTAAAGTATTCGAAGCGAATTCCAGAGCGTAGCTCTCACCACCTCATATATCACGAAGGTTTGTTCTCCTCCTTAAATGACGAAAACCTTGTAGGAGAGTTTTACACTGGGTCAGCAGAGTGTACGGAAAAAAATATGGCCCGTAAAATCCCGTGTCATGTTATTTCATCGGGTCTGTCCGGAAAAGAGTTAGCACAATCTATATTAATTTACTTACATTATTATGCAATAACTTATATAACATTTCATACAATTATGTTCATGCAAACTACATGTTTGCTTGGACGGTTAATTTTTGTCCACTACTTGTTATGGTTTTTGTAAGAGTATAACTATGTAAATATTTAAAGTCACCACAACAACGTGTTCAGATAGATGTCCTCTGTAAACTTGGTAGCATAGCGATTCCATGTGTCTTTGATATTACTGAAATCACGGTGCCTGGTTCGAGGTCACCGGGGTGGGAATACAATAGGATGGTGGGGTGTAAGATGAAACTAAATACTAGGCTTGAGAGAAAGAAGCTTATCAGAGGAAAAACACCAGTTTTTGATCTGGAAAATCTAGGAAAACACAGACAGACATTGGAGATAGAACAAAGCAACAGATTCAGCGTCTTGGAAGAATTAGAGGATGAAGAAGACATCAATAGCACAAATAAAATACTGACTGAGATAATAAGAGATGCAGCCAAGAAAACAGCAGGCACCAGAAAGAAAAAAAGAGGAAAAATCTCAGAAGAAAGTTAACTCTTGATGATGAAGAGAAAGGAAATCAAAGAAGAGGAAAGTTACATAAAGAGGATTGAGTACCTAGAACTAAATAAAACATTAAGGAAGAAAATAATAGAGGATGTACGAAAATATAAGAAAAATATTGTAAGGAATACAATCGAAGAAAGCAAGATCCTGAAGGAAACCAAACAGCAGCTCATGATAGGAAAAAAGCAATAATTGCTGTTAAGAGGCCAGATGGGACCGTAACACGAAATAAGGAGGAAATTATAAAAATATTTGAAAATTTCTATAGGAAATTGTACTACTCCGAAGAAGAGCTAGGAAATGGAGACTCAGAAGAAAATGATGTAGATGCCCCAGACGTAATGGAAGAAGAAGTGGATTAAGTACTTCGGGGGATGAAGAACGGAAAATAGCCAGGAGAAGATGGATTCACAGCAGAGACGCTGAAATGGGGAGGTGAAAAGATGAAAGAGGAACTTGCAAAATTATTCTCGATGTGCCTGAGGAAGAGAAAGCACCCTGAAGTTGGAATAATCCTGTTATAATTTTGCTGTACAAGAAAGGGGACAAAGAACGCGTCGAAAACTACAGACCCATTATTTTACTGTCAGTTCTGTACAAAATGTTTACCAAAGATATTTTGAATCGTATTGAACGAGATTTAGATTTTAACCAGGGAAGGGAATATGCTGGGTTTCGTGATTGATTCAGCACAATGGACCACATTCAAACATTGAATTAATTTATGGAAAGGACTAACGAATATGAAATTTCACTATGTTTGGGTTTCATAGATTTTGAAAAAAGCTTTCGATTCGGTCTCCTTGTCAACAGTACTTAAATCACTTGAACATCAAAGCATCGAAAGTGCATATATCAAGTTACTGCGAAACATTTACTCGATTGCCACATGTGTCATTAGACTTTACCAAGAAAGTGAAAAAAATATACATGGAAAAGGGTAAAGCAAGGAGATTTAATTTCTCCAAAACTGTTTTCTGCTGTCCTGGGGAGAGTGTTCCAAAATTAAAACTGGGAGGAAGTTGGAATAAAAATTAATGGCGAATATCTTTATCACCTATGATTCGCTGATGATATAGTACTGTTTGCTTCAAGTGCAGAACTACAAACCAGAATGGAACAACTGAGTAGTGAGAGTTCGAAAATAGGCCTTAAAATGAATTTAAGTAAAACATAAGTAATGCACAATCAACATGCTGCAAAGAAGGAAAGAAAAATTAACTGAGATACAATAGGCATAGTTGATGAATATGTTCACCTAAGCCAGCTCAAAATATCTAATGCGGCAGTGAAACTTGGACATTGAATGTGCAAACGACTCAAAGATTAAGATTCACACAAAGAGCAATGGAGAGATGCATGCTAGGAATGACTAGGAGGGACAGGAAGACAAATTAATGGATTCGCGCCCAAACAAAGGTAGAGGATTTAATGAGGACTGCGAAGAAGATGAAGTGGAGATGGGCCGGTCACATAGCTAGACGAACAGATGGAAGGTGGGCAGCAAATGTACTACATTGAATTCCTAGAGAAAAGAAACGACCGAGACGGCGTCCAAATGTGAGTTGAGTAGACTAAATCAAGCGTTTTTCAGGAGCTACATGGATGATGATAGAGGAAGACCAAGATATGTGGAAAGAAAAGGGGGGAGGCCTTCATCCAGCAGTGGATGGAAAACGCTTGAATATGATGATGATGATACGTAAACTAACTAATATGGTTTACGGAACACGCAAGTTCATCAAAGTAGTTTCAAGCGTTCGCAATTGGATTCTATCCTGGTTAACATCAAGAGAGTCTTTATCACGAATACCTACGCCTCGAAAACTCCTTCTAATATTGTCCTCCCAACGATGTCTCGGTCTTCCCAACCGTCTCTTTCTATCCGGCTTTCTAATCAAGACAGAATATAATCTTCGTTTTCCCCTCATCACGAGTTCATCTTAGTAGTAGCGATTTCCTCATTCTTACATCTATTGAATCGTACAGTCCGCGGAGTTCTTCTTTGTGCACTGTCCTCCTTCTCCAGTGATCTATTTCTCTTTCGGACCGTATAGTTTCCTCGAAATATAATTTTAAAACACATGTAATTTATATGTATCTGCTAGGATCGTACTCAAACTTTCTCAACCCTAAAAAATTAACAGTAGAATAATCATTCTGTATATTTTCAATTTCAACTTCGTTGATATTAATCGCTAGGTTAAGAGTTTCTGGACTGAATATAAACATGCATTGGCCAGTACTAATATTTTTTTTATTTATTCAGTGACCTCGCTTTTGCTTGTCACGTACGATGTGACACAAAAAACGGTAGTGAATGCATAAGTAAAAAAATAAAGGAATTGGCAACAACTGTTGTGGTGATGTCATGCGACACTGTCTATCTGTGCTGTAAGTTTAAACCATCGAGCTCTACGTTAACGATTCTGAAGTGACTGCTTAGTGTAGATAGACAGATGCCAGAAGAAACATTTAAACTTATTTGTTCACCTCCAGTCGGCTCGTGAAAAAAAAGAAAAAAGAAAAGGCATCAGGTGATGGATGGATTTTGCATCAGGACGACGCAGCCGCTCACAAGGCCCACAATCTGTCAAGCAGTTTCTGACCAGAAAAAAAAACATTTTTGTGATGGGATACTCTTCTTATTTCCCAGATTTAGCTCCAAGCGATTTTTATTTCGTAAGGTTAAATCTGGCATTAAGGGAACCCATTTCTCCTCAATTGAAGACGTTAAGACAAAAACGAAGAAGCTCCTGAAGGACCTTCCGAAACTGAAATTGACTTCCGAAAATGTTACCAGCAAAGAAAGCATCGAATACAGACGTGTGTGAATGCCGAAAGGAACTATTTTAAAGATAACAACATCGCGCAGATGTGGTCCATATACACAGAAAATTCACTGTGTTCTGCTAGTTTCTTATTATAACACCTTATTGCTGACTGAAAGATCAGAGATCGAGCGCCGGTAACTGCAGCGACCAATTGTTCTGTGTCGTGTTTAACTGATATCATTCACAAGGTCTTTATTTAAAGTAAATAACATCTGATTCATTCAGTTAGGTCAGATGCAACTTATAACAGTGGTGCTTAAAATTTCATCATTTAATGTGGGTGATGCTTCGAGGTTTACCCATATCCTAAAATCTATTTTGTAAATAATTCACCTATTCGTGAATTCCTCTGTCTTTGAACCAATCTTTTTTATTCAAAAACGATAAAATATTTCCGAAACTGTATTAGAGATACTGTTTATAGCATACTTTTATTTATAAGATTTTTTTATCAAAAAAACGTTTCTAATTACTATGAATAATAAATAATATTACATATTTCGAAAAATGACTATGACTTACCCACTGATACCATTTTAACTCTGATATATTAAACGTTTTTATAGTTGCGTAGAAACACGTACTTGCTCTTTTGTTGTCAAAAGAAACAGTTATTGTTTCTGATTATTGACCTGTTCATACAAATTTTTCGTTAATGATAAAAGGTCTTTCATACAAATTAACTGCACCCATCCTAACATGAAAAGGATCGTATGTTGCTATGGATACGTGCATAGATAATAATTATATGCAGTGAGCCAATTTTACTTGTTAGCAATTATATTGTAAGTGTAGTCAACTCAGGCGGATTTATAATTCTGCCTCCTGTAGGCAGTCAAGAGTTTCCCGCTCCGTTTTTTCTTGACTATGTTCTCTGGCTTAAAAGTACTTGAAACGAGTTATCAATACTGTTTCGAGAATTTGATCGTTTACGTGTTACAATGTTTACTTGATTGGTAAGAAATGAATGCATAACGACAAATAAATAAACACTCCCTGTCGGTACAGAATTTCAACAATACTCAGTCGGTCGCCTGCAGCCTGCTACGTGTAAACTCTTTGACACCTGAAGTTCGCAGTGTTGTCACTGTAGACATGATGTTTCTGCGTGAATAATTCAATAGAAAATAATACTAAATCCGTTATGAAATGGTTCATTTTAATGTTTAATGTATTGCTCCTCGGTTCTGGATGTTCATTATCTTGTAATGAAGCTTTATATTCCAAAATCGAGTAGTGCCGTGAAAGTAACATACAGCTACATTAATACTAATTTTTTGCAGAGGAGTTCCTTCGTTATTGAATATACAATAATCATGGAATACACCGGAATAGTGTATTAAAGAGTTAAACCCTACTTCTAAAAAAAAAAAAAAAAAAAGCTAGACCGTCACAGTCAATGTTGCCAATAATTAAAGCAAAACTTTTCGCTAGCTACCTTAAAATTATCTGAATTGTTATTCAAGAATTTAGCGCCCCTGAAAATTTAGCTGCCTACTCTGCCTATGCGTAAATTTGTCTCTGCGTAGAAGTATCCAATGTACTTCGTAGTATACAGATCAGATGGATAAGGTTACACGAGTATTGCGATGGCTTTGGGACAATGATATTGTTATATTGTGGCCACTTTATGTGATCACCACAGGTGGTTCCTACCTGGGAACTTTGGCCCAAAAGATCAAAGTTGAACACGGTGTATAATTCCGAAATGAAAATCGAAATTCCTAATTATTCGGGAGTATTCTGATTATTTCAGAAATGTATCTGACTTGCAGCAAGATACTCTTGGGTTTGCAAAAAAATTGCAGTGTATTTGAAGTATTTGGTCCTACATACTGCAGAAATACACAATTCATCCGCCATTGTCATTATGAAACGTTGAAATATTCACTCATTGCGAGTTTAAAGAAAGGTTTCTGTGCGTCTCCTGGAAAAGATTTTGAGTGTGAACATCAACTCTGGTGGTATTTCGAACCGCACCAACCTTAAGTCAACCATATACAACTACAGTTTAGGAGAATCTGGCAAAGCAGAAGCACAGAATTGTTTGGGGATAATTCACATAAGCAATGAAATTGCATCCCTCCGTGGTGGCATAAACCAGTAGTCCAAGGAATCTACGAACATGACACACATAACCTAAAACAAAAATCGCTATTCTCTGCAGAAAGACTTGCTGAATGATATATCGAAAGATTACACAGATTAAAAACCGGAAGCGACGCCAAAAACAAGTTTTTACATCAATCTCGTAAACAGTGGCTAGTTCAGAAATTTTGCAAGAGAAAGAAATGAAAAATCGTCTTTATCACCATATTTCACCTAGAACGGAAGGTTATAAAATTATCACAGGTTTAAGAGTTGCAAATCTTAGCACAACAGAAAAAATAAATTTAAAAAAAGAGATGTTTTAATTTCAGAGTGAGAGTAAAGTCTGCAAATACCCTTATAACTAAAAAATGGATCGATAGGCAGACCAAATGTTGCATATCATTAATGGGGGGGAAAGCCTCTATAGCGATCATGTTGAAACCCGCCATCTTGGATTCATGTCAAGAATGGAAATGGAAAGGGCAACATGTGACACATTAGTTTAGGTTAGCACGTTGCAAGAAATTCAAATGTAAAATTGTTTTAACCTACGTTTGTTTATTCAGGAGATAAAAGCTATTTGCTCCGGAATTTGGCAAAAGTTTGTCA
The DNA here is from genome assembly GCA_022664845.1 of Lepisma saccharinum. Lineage (NCBI taxonomy): Eukaryota > Metazoa > Arthropoda > Insecta > Zygentoma > Lepismatidae > Lepisma > Lepisma saccharinum. The sequence goes on along the minus strand of JAGDQP010028614.1, from coordinate 5,586 downwards.
TTCTGTCATTGCAGGTGTTTCAGCATGGCGCTAACCCTTCATAAACAGATCAAGATTGTGTTAGTAAGTAGTGGTCGGAGTACCAGTGTGTTTGTAACTCAGATCAGTGCTCATCATTAGCAGAAATCAGACAGAGCACTCATCAGTACAATCTCGATCCGTTCATTAAGGATTACCGCCATGCTGAATCACTTGCAATGACAGAATGACAAAACCTTTCGCAAAATCCCAGAACAAATAACCCCTATTTGATAAATAATCAAACGAAGGTAAAAACGACTTTACATTTGAATTTCTGGGAACGAACTAGCTTAAAGCAATATGTCAAATTTTGACCCTTCTATTTGCATTCTCTACATGAATGGAAGATGGCGGCTTTCAAGATGGCCGCCATGGAACCTCTCTACATCAACGATACTCAATAATTGTCCTCACCCTCCAGCCACTTTCAAATTACCAGGAGGTTTGCAGAGGTTTCCCTCGCCCCGAGAAAAAAATGTCATTAATAATTTCGTTTTTCTGTTCAGTTAAAATTACAACTTATAAACCGCCGATAACTCTGTAGCCGTCCGTTCTAGGTGAAATGTGATAATAAGGACTCAGAAAGAAAAAAACTGCGATCTTTAATTTTTTCTCCTGTAATATTTTTGTACCAACACTCTCTGTTCATGAGACAAATGCAAGTTTTTGTACTCAATTTTCTGAAAATGGCGGATGGTTCCAAGGCTACGAGCAGTATAAACATCTCATATTTTATTCAGCACGTCTTTGTACATTGACCAGCGGAAAAAAACAGCCCAGTCCGAAAACTGGATTTTAAAGGAGAAAGAAAAAAAACTACAATCTGTATTATTTCACGCTGTTCTCGACATCTTAAATTGTCAACAACTTTTCACTTAGTTGTGTTCCTCTGTATTATTTGTCCCGTGGAAATTATCTAATAGAGCAATAAAATACAATACAAACCTTATTATTACTGTTTTTCAAATAAGTTGGCTTTTCCTATGTACTCATTATTTGTTTAAGATGATGCGATTTTCAATAATCTTCAGCAGCGTCATAAATTGTCTAAAATATAGTATATTGATTCGTTGGAAGTGAAGTGTGTTAATGCACCCTCTACTTCTGTAGATTTTATGATATGGATATCAGTTCTATCAAGTCAAGATACGTACCAAGAGAGGAAATGAAGGATAGCGGGAGGAAACAGGGTAAGTCACAAAACAGGTTTATTAAAAAAAAAATCAAGTTTTAATTCCTTGATCTCTATGCTCAATAAATATGTAATATGGCCTCTTGTCCTCATTTCTGAGTTTTGTCCTCTCATTCTCTGAGAGTTTTGTAGTTCCAATTTTCCACAAAATATTGAGCTATACAGCACAAAATCTCTAAGAATGGACATACCCTGTTTTCTCCCGATACCCTTGAAATATACATTAAAAGGAGACATACAAATTGTCGAAAAAACAAACAAATTTAACAGATGATACTTTCACCCCGATCTTTCGCCGTTATCATTAAATTTTAATAATTTTATTCTGTGGTATGCTGTTTGCTCTCGCATGGATCCGGATGTTTTATTCTATGCAGGATAATAACAAGCAATACATTTGCTTGCTTCCAGATGTCAGAAGAGGACTAAAGATTATTACAAATCACGATTTTACTGTGTTAAGATGAACGCCTCTCATTAAAGCATTGATTTATTTGGCCGAATAATGGCTGTTGTGAAAAATACAGAGAAACTTAAACAAATGCATGAAATGTTAAATTGTATCTACGCTATTTGTATATTTCCATGAAATTAAAATAAGAATTTACACTAAAAATATTACATTAATTAAAATTTATTAAGTTATTATTTACATTGCATGTCTCTATAACACAATGCGTATCAATTACAGCAACTCGCATTACGACCATTGGAGTATTAATAAGTAACAACAATTTCTACGCAATACTGAAGTTTCAAACGAATTTCTCATAACTTTAAGATCACCTTTTTAGTCATCAAACAATTCTGGAAAGGAGGAGACGAAGACCTCTCACAATTCTGTTGGCATGATATATAACATAATTGTTGATTATTTTATGAATATTGTATAAGAAAACCTACATTTAATTTCAACTCATGAAGACAAAGAAAGTGAATAACTGCACAAACACCTACTGCTGAATAGCTGCAGAAAAATCTCACAGTCTTGTATCTGGTAGGGGAAAGACGATAAAATCGCTTTAAGAACAGGATTATTGTAACTATTCCTGGTAAAATTCAATAATGTAATATTTTAAAACATATCAAGAAGGCTGCTTAACATGGCACAAGAGATAAATATATCGAACAATTAAATACATATTTGAAGAAGTACATACTGTACAATAATGTCAAAAAGAGAAAGTCAATCAGCTAATAACATATATTTTATTCTTTGATTGATACCACTTTAGCCGAAATCGGTCGAAAAGGAATGATAATGATCCAGTGTAATATTTTTAAATGATATTTTCAGACTCGAACTAATTTTGATATGCCTTAACTATACAAGGAATTTTGCTCCGATGCTTCCCTTCTTAGTAAACCCGTTAATCACAGCTTCCTTACCGATCGGAGTATGTTGGTAGACATTGAAAATTAATAGTCTGCTTTGACCACATCTATAACGAAACCAAGTTTCATCCGATTTACTGCCAAAAGTGAACGTTCAGCAGTTGTTGTCGACACGAGAGGAGAGCCTAGAATTAGGAGTTGCTTCCTTACATTTGAAACATTTCCATCAGAAGTTTCGCAAGTACAGTTTTGAAGAGTTAGGGAGTTTCATTCTCTTTTCTCTCTCTTCCATTTCTTTGTCCATATAGTTGCCTCTCCTTTAAAAATTTCCAGCAAATGGTTCTAATTAACTTCTAATGCATATGAATACTTCCTATTAATCAGTTTCAAGTTCGCAAATAAATTATCGCTTTGTAAGGAAATACGAATGGAAAATAAGAAGTATGTTAAGTCTAAATATATCCAAAACTTATTCAGAGAACCACAATTCAAGATCATTAAAAAGAATCAAGAAGTTCGATGAAAAGGTTGGCTCTGTAGTAGGCTTCTATACTGGGTTAGTTTGGTTCTATTCCTTTGCTTTGATGTTAATCTAAGTAAATTTACCTCAGCTCAAACTACATGTGACTATCCCAATGCTCTAGCAAAGAGATGGTTAACTCCTCTGTCCGTGTCCCTTCTGTTTCCTTCCAGCACTGCTATCACGTCTTTCAGACAAGCAGGTGCCATCTCGAGATCAATGTCTTTCTTCCAGAATCGTCGACTCAAATAAACAGTTACAACCAATATAACATAGGGTAAAGTCTCACAGTGGTATTACTCGCCTTCCAAGGTGTTTTAGAAACACGTGGTGTAACAAGAACTATTCAGCTTCATCAAATCACAATATGTGTCACACTTTCTTAATCGGTGGTGGCACACGAGTGGAAGAACCAAGAGTTGGCACTGTCTTAGCCTTGGATTCCAAGAAGTCGCTCGTACACACTATTACGAACTTATCCTATCCTACTTAATGATTCATAACACTTTGCTTAATGGACACAAAAAGTAGTGATGTAAACAACAGTAATATGACATGCACAATGAATATCTGTCAGAAAAGACACACATCCCTCTAAAATAAACAACTTCGAAAAAATTCACATGTGACACATGTCTGAAATCAGGATATGTGTTACAATAATTCTTGTGATGATGATGATAGATGAATGTTTGATATTCAGCATGTCCCATTTCAGGACATGTTGATATATTATAGATAGGTTACGCGAAATGAATGGCAGCGACGATGCGATGACGTTGCTGTTAATAAATTGAAATAAATTAAGGTAACTGTTGCTCCATGGAAATGATTTTGCCGAAATAATAGACGCGAAGAAGTACTTTAATGTCTGTCGCCTACGTACAGGGCACAGTCGCATGACCCACGTACATCTGTTCTGACGTTTGGACCCTCCGCATTGTAGTGAATGCAACGAAATTTTAAGTATTCGTCACGTCCTATTAGATTGTCCAGGATATATTCATCTCAGACAACGTTATTACATCACCAATGACATGACGTCATTATTAGGGGATGAACCAGATATGTTGCGGAGAGTTTTTATGTATAATCGAGAGACAGGTCTATCTCTGTCTGTATGAGATGATTATGACTTTAGCTGGTAAGTTTTATTCTTTTATCATGTGAAAGCCAATTCACAACCTTCACGTTTTAAATTTTTATACTGGCCATTTACAGAAGTAACAGTGGCGTCACGTGTGCTTGATAGGCGGTAGTTCACAACCAGTGATTCCACCCGACTCCGCTTTCGGAGTGTCAGCCCCAAAAAATTCTCGAGTGTACCCCAACTATAAATTTTACGGTAAAATCAAGGATGTTCTAATAGAGGATTTGCCATTGCGTCAAGAATATGAAGCCAAACATCACAGCTAAGTCCCGCTCAGTTAGTCCCTTACTCCAATCAAAGACATTGTTTTCGGCTAATTGCTGCAAGCTCTGTAGTTGTATGCTAACCAATCAGCTGCGTCGCCTTGGTCGACGCTCAAATGTTTTTTTGGCTTCACAATCTCGCTGGACATGAGATAGCTATAACTCAATCCTCTGTTAGAACATCCTTGGATAAAACAGATAGAAACCGTACAAAAGTACAGTTACATCATCCCAAAGTCCCAATGTTTACTTTAACCCCCAAAACTGATAATCTTGGTAGAATCTCTTCCCCAAAGAGCAACGAAGAAAGTACAAGAACAAGAAACACATCATTCGATAGCTTGAAACCATTTCTCAATGTGTTAAGTAGAGAATAGAACTATTGCTCTCCATAACTTATTTACACTATGTAAAGGGTTTATAAAAAGGGAGAAACTCCACACCCATAAAAATAAGTAGTTGGACGGTTAAGAATTCATCTCTCTTTTTGAAGTATCCAGGTTCGAAAGTTCGACAGTGCAGCGATGAATGTATCTCACAAGGAGACCGTCAATATTGTCATGCCGAAACCTACCCTCAAATTTTTTGTACGTGCCGATTACACCAAAATAACACTCCACACAAAATTTGAGGTGCCAATTTAAAGTGTAAGTAGGCCAAAAAAAAAATTGTCAAAATCCAGAAAATTTTGCTGCCATAATATGAATCAGGTTTGCTACACTGGGACAGAGAAACGGTGGAGTGACTCAGGTTTGCTACTTCGTGGAGAGAAACGACCGCGCTTACTACGTGGAGAATGCAGAAACGAGTCGAGAGAAAAATGTCTGGGGTGAAAACATGTAGTCTGCAGTGGTCCTAATTTTGTATTCTCTACTTTTGCGCTAAATTCTTGAAATGCACTTTTTTTTGTTACTCTCCTTTTCTAAAATCACATTAGAAATTCATAAATAATGTCATATCTCGACAGCCAATGACATCGGCTTAGCTAATGAAAATCAAAGTTGTACTCACTAATCTATAATTATGATTGAAGACTGCAGTTTAGAGGGGATTTCCATGATTGCCGTATTAAATGGCGGTTATTCCTTGATAATGAAATTCTTAC
>JAGDQP010028613.1:4328-24016 GCA_022664845.1 Lepisma saccharinum | reverse complement strand
AAAAGCAATCAACAGAATAAAATCCAAAGCGACAGGGGCAGATGAAATCTCCCTGGAATTAATTTAAAAAATATATTGCCGTTTGTACTTGTTCCCATTACAAACTTATTTCAACTGTCGATTACCACCAGCACTTTTCCTACCTTATGGAAAATTGCAAGAGTTCTTCCCCTCCCTAAGACAAAAGTTATCACCAGTGCCGACGACCTCCGACCTATTAGCATTTTACCGTCGCTTTCCAAATACCTAGAAAATGTCGTAAGTTATCAAATTCGTTCTTACTTACAAACACATAGCCTTCTTGACCCTTTCAATCAGGTTTCCAGAAAGGTCGTGGTACCGCCACTGCTTTAGCTCATATCACAGATGACATTCGTTATGCTCTTGACAATAGAAACATAACAATTCTTACACTTCTTGATTTCAGTAAAGCTTTTCAATCTATAAATCACAACATTCTGATACGCAAATTATCGACGTTTTACAACTTTTCAGACTCTTCTGTAAATTGGATTCAAAGTTATTTAACTGGTCGCTCGCAGTATGTATCTGTTTCTGGTATTGACTCCTCTTTGAGAACTCTTCATCATGGAGTACCTCAAGGTAGTGTACTCGGTCCTCTTCTCTTCTGCTTGTACATCAATGATTTGCCATCTGTATTACAGCATTGTAAATACCATCTTTATGCCGACGACTTTCAAGTATATATAACTTGTTCTCCAATTGAGCTACCCACATATATTGATAAATTGAATGAGGACTTACGAAGAATTGTTCAGTGGTCAAATGATAACGGTCTGAAATTGAATCCATCTAAATCTCAATGTCTACGTATAGCTTCTAAAGCAATTCTTTCATCTCTTAACTCTTCTTCCTCTCCCAACGTCTTTCTAGATGGAATGATAATTCATTCCTCGCACACCGTAAAAAATTTAGGTCTTATTTGTAATGAACATCTAACTTGGACGAAATACGTTAGTACTGTCTCTAAAATGGTCTTTGCAACTTTACATTCTTTGAGCAGACTTAAAAATTTTCTTCCCATCTCCCTTAGGACAATGCTTGTTCACGCCTTAGTAATGCCTCATGTGGTCAACGTAGTGCTTGCCAACCTGGATGATGTACACACGTACCGGCTACAGCGCATTGAAAATGCTTCAGTGCGTTTTATATTTAATCTTAAATATCATGATCATCTAACATCTTATTTCAATAGGCTGCAATGGTTAAAAGTCTCACAACGACTGGAGTGGCATTCTTTAGTGCTTCTATTTAAAATTCTACGCGATCGGCAACCTTCCTATCTTTTACAACGTTTTAAGTTCGTAAGCGATCATCACAACCTTGACACTAGGTCTCTCGCAAACCTATTACTTTCTATTCCTCACCATAACTCATCCTTTTATTCGAAGTCCTATACAGTTTCTGTATCCCGTAAGTAGAACGGACTACTAATTTCCATCAGAGACTCAACTTCATTAACAAGTTTTAAATCTATGCTTTACAGCTACATCTTAGAGCAACACAACTAAGATATGTTTGAATAGTATTCTCTCAAATCGTCAATTTATATCAAATAAATACTAGTATCCCTTTAGCTGTCAATGTAAATTTAATTGTAAGTCGATAATGTTAGTTTATATAAATTCTCATGGTGCTCATGGCATTGCATTTATACCTATATTTTTTTTTGTGTGTGTATGTGGTTAGTGAACTTTAGATTATCTAAAATCTCTAGTGTAGATGTGTTTTTGTTTTGTTTCCTCTTTTTTAGTTTTTGCTTTATTTTGTTTACATTTATGAATTTCGTTATATTATAAATCTCTTCCATCTTATAGTAGTGTTTACCGAAACTGCTAATTACTCTCTTGGTATTCATGGTTCAGTGGTAGAAAAGGCCGTAAGGGCCTTAACTTCGCCATGTAAAACGAGACGTAAATAAATAAATTACGCACAATATTTTTTTTCCTGCAACAGATTTTTTTCTTTTTTACATTGTTGGCAACACTGCTGCGTAATGCTCGTCCTTAATTATTTTTATTTACCTATTTGGCAACACTCGTGCGTATTGTTCAAGTATTTAAATTATTATTTTCTTGGAATCTATTTACTTTATTAGGTTCGAATTCGTCCGAATTCTCTCCCATAAAGAGAATAGCTAATTAAAGTACAAGCAAGGTCAGCAAATGCGAATTGAATGAAGATTTAATTAAGTACTTGCGCGTTGTTCAAAGTTATTTACCTTTCTCATGTATTGCATTCGTAATGAGAAACAAATTGAAATTGTTTTGAAAAATATTTAATTACTAACTTGTTCACATTGCACTTATTTAGCTGTTAAATTTAAAAAATAAGCAATGTTGCACATTGCGTATCGAGTAAAACTTCTTTGTTAATAATAAAATAACTTCGAAAAGATACCGTAATAGAAGAAGTAGTGGCCTGAATTCTGAGTTATTTGGCAATTTTAAAACGTGGTATTATAGGAAGTGGTGCTCTGAATTTTGAGTTTATTATTGCGTAAAAGCCAGAGCAAAATCTATAAAATATTACCAGGCCGTTGCCTAGACTTTCTTCTTCTGATTATTATGTCTCCTATTTTTACTTTTACTTGACTCAGACGGTAATGCCTCTTGACTAGTAATCGAACCCTCTACTAGGCCAGGGCACTGGAAAACTTTATTCGCAGTGCTCCCTTCTCTTCTGCTCTGAGTGAAATCAGCCTCTTATGAAATTAAATAGCCAAGTTGGCATAAATTGTTGGCTGTTTGAGAGATAGTGGGTTCAAACAATGCTGTAGGTCAGTACTCGAACCAAATAGTGTTATTAAATCAGCAGGATCACAGGATGATATCTTCAATTTTAGTCGTTTCATATTTTTAGACTTTGGCAGCTTACCCCACCTTATCCCAACCTGGACTCATTGAGTGTCAGAGTAAACTTGGTACTACCGAGTGCCTTAGACAACTTAAAAAGTGGCTAGCTAAGCCACCGTAGGAGGCCAAGCCCTGGAGTAACCGCCTGAACTTACTTCGTAGCGTAGTCTATGAGTGATAGGTTAAGAATGTATTGAGTACTAGTTCTTTGGTAGTCCTCCTAACGCAGCTGTAGACGACATCCCCACCGTTAATATCGGCTATGTAGTATACAGGCAAAAGCTTTGTGTATTTCAGAGATAATACAATTTTAAGTTGATTCATAGGACAGTCTGGTGTTGAAGTTATCAAGCCTTACTTTCTCGTACAGATTCTGTTACGAACATGGAAAATATGTATATGCTCACATTACAGTGCAAAACTCCTTAGTAACGTACGCATTTAATGCCCAAATCCTCGTGAACAAAATTGCATCAGCCCGTCCAGGATACCTTCAACCTTATAATCAGAAGGCTGTGACTTCAAATTCCATTTAGAACATACTATTTACAAGTCCCCTGGATCAGAGATGTGAAACAGTTTGGAGTCGATTTCGGTATTTAAACAATAATAGACCGCACTGAATAAAGTTGACTAAAATGTATGTTGTTAATATTGACCAAAGATACCATCATAAGCAATGAAAAGAATGGACTAGGTCTACAATCTCAAATTCAGATTTCCACAAGGACTGATTGATTTGACAAAATTCTGAAATTTAAAAAAATGCATTTACAAACATGAAACAAACAAACATTGACTAATCTATTGTATATATTTATTATCAAGCTGTGAATCGTAAGCTTTAACTTCCAGTCCAGCAATCTGAAGAACTAGTTGTTAAATTGTCAGATCCAATTACTATTCTTTCCCGACCCTGATGTGTAAAATTAAAAGGTTGTTTCGTATGTCTAATATTCAATTTCCTGGCTACTTTCTTATTAAACGTAAGGAATCTACTAAGGGAAAACCCAAGGAAGTACTAAAGAGGTTCACATTTAGATCTTTAAATGTTCGTAAAAGAGGAAGAAGATATATCCAGCGCATGGCGGGAATACTCCTACTACATTCCATATACATACCTAATTTGATTTCAAGCTTTTCCCGTCTCCATAGCAAGCCTTGTTCCTAATTAAAACCATTTTCTTGAATAGTACCTTGAAAGCTTCTTATTATAGAGGATCGTATTTTTACCAAATACTTTTCAGCTAGACCATTAAGATATATATCCGGCACATGTTTGGAGACTCCTAGTACATTGCTCAAACGATTCTAGCTTGGTTCCAAACATTTACCGTCTCCCTAGGTCACTTCATTCCTGATTAAAGCCATTTAATTGAATACCATCTTGCCAATCTCTCAAGGAGTTCCAAGGAAGATAGGGAGATAAAAACTTTCCTACTACATTGTTTATACGATTCTAGTTTTGTTCCAGACTTTTCCCATCTCTCCATTAGTAATTGAAAGGATTTTCTTAGAAGTGTTCCTTGAAAATTTCTTAAAAATGTCTCAAGGTTTTCGTCTAGCTTTTAACAAGTTCGGTTTGCTAGCAAACCATGTTATGGTTGTTTAATATTCAAGTACTAGTCCACTCACATGTAACAACGCTCTAAAGTGTCGCGAAGATTAACAAATATTGTCTTAAACCACTTACGAAACTACTTCATAACTCAACTATTAGGTAAATCACATTCTAAAGAATGCTCTAAAATTTTTAGCAACGTCTTAAAGAATTCTCAGGATTTCCGCCTGCAAGATCTGTTTGACATCCACTTTCAAGACATCCTTGTCACATGCAAGTATTATCTCCATCACATTCCAAAGAATGTTCTACAATTGGGAAACATCCGTATTTTCTACGAGAAATGCTGTGATATTCTTTCACCATCTTATTAAACGTCTTAAAGATTAAGGAGTTCTATGAATTACCTATCATATATTCCTACTTATTAATTAATTTAGTGTTTCTATCAAATATTCTTTAAAATTTCGGTGTTGACGCAGCATCGTGAAGTCAATTATGGAGCTTCTGTGAATAAGATAGTGGCGATCACAGTGAGAACTTCGGCTCTCTTCTCCCAACCCTATCTGGTCAGCGTGGGAGCAGTAGACCAACTCCTCCCTTCGGGGAGAAGCCTCATCCATTAGTGGAATGAATATGGTTGTGATTTATTATATATATATATATATATATATATATATATATATATATATAATTATACTATAATATATATATGTCCTATATACCAATTAGTATTTAACTAGTGTTATACACATATACAGGGATACGCATACGTATATCCCTGTATACCTACGATATGCGTATTCCTTGGAAAATTCTAGCATAGTTTGATGTCTCGATCATCTCTCTAAGTTCATCCGTTCGAAAGATATATATGCATACTTTACTAAACACCTTAATATAAAGAAACTTTTATTTTTAATTCATTCATATCAACAAGCCGTTTGTTGATTAATTACATCTTCTTCTATCAACCCCTCTCCTACAAAACTAAGAGACAAGCGAAAAAAATTAGATCCGATGAGTGACTTGTGTAGCCATTCAACTAGTTGTTAGTGTGTGTTAACTGAGTGAGATAGGAGCTGTCTTTCGAGTCCCCCTCTTGCGTTGACAAACAGAAGAGCGACTGAAATTGAAAATCTCTCCATGCATAACAATGAACACAGATAGAGGGGGATCCTGTGAACTTCTGAATTTGAAAAATGTAGGAGATTTAGCTTCGCTAGAGAAGAATATATTTTTAAAATATTATAAAACCTAATTGTTTAACTAATAGTAATAACTTATTAGTATATAGTAATAGTACTTAGAATCTATCGCAATTTATAGTAATAATGTACATTAGTTTTTATCTGACACTTAGTGCTTCGAGAAAAGGGGAAAATATACATAATTTAGTTGAAAAATAGCTGTAACCGACAGAAATGAAGGGAAACATGATATTTGCAGGATTGTTTAGTGTTTATCTAAAAGAATTGAATGTTATACTTGTTGTGGCTAGATTACAGAAAGAGAAGCGTATTATATGTTGAACAGAAATATGTTTAATAATTATTCCTTTATTTGATTTTTTAAAAGACATTTTCTAAAGTTGTTCTGAACAGTCTAATTGTTTGAAGGCAAAGAAACCTAGGGGAAATCTCAGATCGGATAGGTGGCAGCAGGACTCGAACCGAGAATCTTCCGTATACAAAGCTGACGACTTTGCAAAGAGTCGGGGATGTTTCGTAGGATGAATCGTAGGTAATTCTTATTATCATTATATTCGTAAAGAACTGTAAACAAGTTGATGGGTGGTGGTGGAAGACAGTTAAACAATAAACAATGCTGAGATAACTAGACTAATAATAATTTCAATATAAAATACTATGAAATGTATTAAAACTTGACAAACCCCATATGGCATGAAATGGTCAATATTTAGCTCCCCTAAAAATTGCAAGATTCTCCGCGACGTAATTGTAAGGAATGTCGCGATGTAATCGTAACTATTGTAGGTATTTTCTACTTAACATTTTTGCTTGATTCACCTGGCAAAGTTGTAACCTTCTTCCTTTACGTCTTGTATATTTATATTAGTCTTATCGTCTTATAATTATTCGTCACATAATAATAGTGTAACGTAATATTTATGAGAGTGCTATGAACAGCTACAGATATTACTGGTTGCAAATATAGCACTCGTCAAGAAATATAATGAAGGATACATACATGAATTACAGTACAAGTACAGAACAAATAAAAGAAAATCACATAGTTGACAAAAAGTAAACCATCATAAAGATGTCAGCAACCTTGTTATAGAGTGATGAATTACTATAATGACGAATTAGTCTTTTAATCAATTTCTGTCTATTGTTAGAAGGAGAGAGTAGATTAAAATGTCTCGTTTGGTACAAGGGTGCACAAAAGTTTAAGTTTCTTACAAAATACTCACTTTGCACTTCATTTGAAGTATTTTATCCAATAACTTCTTATCAATATCATCTCTTCTCTTAGCCAGGATTTCAAAGTTAACATAACTACACCAATGAGTGTAGTTATACTAAAAATAAAGTAGTTTAAACTTATAACATAGAAGTCGGAGGAAGCATCTTTGTATGGATTCAACCTTATCTGTTGAAGTTTTCGTAAGATCATTCCGCACATTTGAGTCGTATTCTACTTTGGTTTTTCTAAAAAATTTAAATAAGTCATTAAACTGGTTCATTGATTAAAAATAAAACCAATAATGTTTCTACATTCGCTGGATAGATTATTAACATGTTTGTTAACGTTTTTAAAGTTATATTATTATTATTAATAATAATAATCTGCTTTAACACCAAACGTAAGGAATCCATGGAAAGTCAGAATGATTTACATTCGTCCATTACTCATTAACGTTACTATTGTTGTCAAATCTTAGTATGAAACCACCATCCGTCTCCTAAAACCAATTTCATTAACATTATATATTTTAGGTCTTGAGGTACCAGTGACACCAGAGGAACAATTCGACTTTGAATACGAAGAGCATCTCAACTTAACTGAACAGGAAAGAGTATTTGTGGTAAGAGAGCCATTGCAAGAATCCTTTCCGTATGTTCACACAGTCCTTTGTCAGAAACAATTAGAGATGTAAAAGAAAGGAGGTAGTCCTAGTTCTAGTGTCATGATGAATAATTATACGGTATTTATTTTCTAAATCCATCCAATGCCCTACTTTATTCCTTAGGAAAATACACAATATTAAACATATTACCTTTTATTAAATATATTTTCGAACGACTTTCATTGTATTTGACAGAATATAATGTACACATGAATTTTAAATGAATAGCAAATTAGATTTGGGAAGAAACCGCACTTAACGTCAAGACTAATAACAAAAATACACAATGGTAATCGTTAATGCCTGAGGAGGCACAGAAGAGGAAGTTAGTTGTTTTATTCTTCTGTGAATGTCTCTTAATAGTAAGGCCACTTTTGGAGCTGTGTGAGCAATATTGCACGAGATATACATGTATATAATTAGCATAAGAATGAATAATTGTAGCGTCCTTAATTAATGGCTAAATGAGGGAATATACTTGAAAGGTTGTGTACAACAAGATGTTATGTTATGTATTTGTATCTTGAGGAAGTAATGGTACTTCAGACATATTGGTGACGCCTTAAGTTGTGTGTGCCATTATGCAAACGAGGACTGCCAGGCCCTGTCCACGGAGTCCACATTTGCATGGTGAGACACTACGTATGCCATCATCGCTACGTCACTACTGCGTCTGGAATGCCAATATATACACATTTCAATGCCTATTGTTGAAAACTTCCAGTCGTCTGTCCACATCCCGCCAGTGATTACATATTATGTTTTTCTCATTGTAACTATGGAATAATTTCTGGCAGTCTTGAACTGAATTTTTATTTACATTTAGACCAGTGGTTTTCAAGTGCCAGTACTCGGAGTGGTATCGGTTCTCGGCAAATTGAAACATTTAATAGAAGGACATGGTGGAAATGAAGGTAACCCACATTGAGCATGAATAGAGATATTACATTAGGAAAATTCATTCTGTCATTCCGGTATATGATAGAATATGTTACAATATAGTTTATAACAAGAAAAGTAAGTGTTGTTTTACTGTTAAAACGAACAACAAATATGGAGTACATTAACTCACCAAGTATAGCTACATCAGAAGACACAGTAGGCTTGAAAATATATGTACAAAGGTATGGTACAAATGAATGAAGTTTATTTCAGTTGCTTGATGACAAGGGAGATAGGGTCGTCACTTTCGTAGTCCGACCGTATCTTATCTCTAAAAAATCGTAACTCGAAGTCGGAAAGCATCTATATAGGTTTCTGAACTGTAATGTAAATACATTTTGTACAATATTTATCTGTTTAGGATTGAAAGTTGAAACATACTGGTTATTTCAAACAATTCAATAACGTTTCTTATTATTGATAAATATTACGAACGCCAAAACGTCAAATAACACAGGTCAACAGGGGTTCGGTAATATGAATGAAAGTAGGTGTTTCTTATTGTATTTTTGACGCTGAATTCAGATATGTATGTGAAGATTTTCCACCACGTACCATTTTTCTGTTATTTTGTCTTAACATGTATCAAGCTGCAGTGTAGGCTAGACAACAGATAAAAATGGGCGTACCTATAAAATATAGAGGAGCTTTGAAAATTGGCAGTATGACACAGTTCCATGCACTGATTAATATGCTACATTAGGACCTTGGTGCTCTACCGCTCGCTCCGCCATATTGAAAAAAAAAAGGTTTGTATCATAAAGCTTTACAGATCGCTAAACATTCTACGTCTGAAATACGACTAAATACGTAAACAATTAAAATTTCGGAAATATAGAATATAGTGCTTTCAAACTTTCAGTGTTTTTAACACATACCTGAAGGTATACATATTTATAGCTATGATCAACTATAAAGCTTTTGTTCGTGAACGCACACCACTACAACGTCTAAGTATGGAACAGAGAAAAAGTAAAAGTCATCGTAACAAAACAAATTACGTGGTGGGTGCTTTACTAGCTCATATTTGAAATCAGCGCCCCAAATTTGTTTAAAAAACAGCCATTGTTATCCATGTTACCGAAAAAAGTTAAAATTTGTTGCTCTGTGTATTCGAAGGACCTACTCTTATTTTTGTGTGTTCTTAGCTCAAAAATAAAGTAATGGCATTTTCTTTTAGGACATTTGCCAAAATTGTAATTTTCGAAGAATTTAACAGTGATTTGGCAGAGTAAAGTTTTTACAGACGCTTTCATACTGCATGTTATATTGGCACAGTAGAAATATGGTCTATTCTGTTATAACTGAGCAGGAACATAAACTATGGAAACTAGAGAAAATGTTCATTTTTCATCCAAACGTGAAACATTATTTTCAGTTCCTGTCCGAAATGACAGCGTGGTGTTCGTTCTAGGTAATCAACCTTGATAATCCTCATTCTGCAGTTTTCCATCTTTGCAATATTTAGTTACCGAATAACATCCATGGCATATCAACACATCGTCTTATTGTTGGAATTGGTGGCAGATGGTCCACCGTATAAACAAAACAACAAACAATAGGTTTCCTGTTGTTCAGAAATAAGTCAATGCTCAACCAGTTGCTCGTGTGGCCAGTAACTGTGACCCAGTTACGGATTAGAAGATAATTTTCACCAGTTGACTTGAGTTAACTTTAAGTTGATAAACCAAACTTCGAAGATGTAATTTAAGAATAAGAAAAATATGAGAAGATCATTGTATTGTAATTGTTGATGAAGTTTTAGTTTCTGGTGCAAGAGGTTATTAAGAACAAACATTATTTGTAATGCTTAATTTGTTAAAATTGTAAAACGTCACCACTTCTCTTTCAGTGCCGTCAACAATGCGTTCTTGAACAGTTTCGTGTGGTAAGTATAGCTTATTACCTCTACAATTCGGTTACCGTATTGTAGAAATTTCTCATCCATTTCAGTCGAGCATATAATAATAAGAGACTCTTCAATATGCTAGTAAGTTTAATTTTTCTCAATTAAGTTCTCCTTTTCGTTAAAGATAGACATATACCATCTAAATTCAAGTTAATATTAAAATAGTTATTAAAAGGAAACTTGTTTGACTATCTTTATCGTCTAGTGCTAAGCTTCCCAATAGCAATATTGCGAATTTTGTTTCTAATGGGTGGTGTGTTTAACGATCAAATTTTATTTTGAAAATCAAGTAAAGAACGGTTTGTAGAGAAGAAACTAAAACGATCTGCAGAGGATGCTGCGCTTTTAGTTCAAAGTACTAATGTAAACAAGCAAAAGCACACAAGTCTATTTTCAGATAAAAAAATGTTCGTTTTAAGACCTAAATAAAGAGCTGCATAGAAAAATGCAAAGTAATTTTCTGTAGAAGTGCTTATCGTAATATGTACTTCCTTGATAAAATTACTTAGCATGATACACTACAGCTCTTCATTAAGATATTGAAAAAAATAAACATTTTTATCTAAAATTGGACTTGTTTGCTTTTGCTTGTTTGATCCTCATGTAGAAAAAGAATTCTGCACTGTGCGAACTCGAAGAAGACTGATTCCTTCTTTTCCTATTCTCGTTACGCTTTCTTGCTTATTATGTTTGAAAATTTTCACACAATGCACTTATTTCCATCCTATTAAAAAAATATCAATGCTTATCTGATCATAAATCAATATAAAAAAACTTTATAGTTCCAACAGTATAACAGTATCTTCATCAGACTAAACCGCTTCTGAAAATGTCCCATGCTGATCATCTTCTTAAATGCTAAAGGGGATCACAACAATCATGTGCAACCATTCATAAAAAAATCATATTTGTCTCTGCTCCATTAAACATTAGCACTTCTATCATTCAACTAAGAAAAGGAACTTTCACCTCTCAATCCTTCGGCACTTCCCAATCCCCAAAACCAAACATTTTTCTTCTCATTAAAAGTGCACTTTCCTTGTCGCATAATAATCAAACACAAATTCACCATACCAATGCATTATTCTGCATCTGTAGAAAAATAAATAACAAAATGTTCAAACAATTACCAGAGCGACTACTGTGACCTTCTTTCCCTTCTTTTTCTTTCTTTCTTTCTTTCTTTCTTTCTTTCTTTCTTTCTTTCTTTGTTTCTTCTCCGTTTATTTTCTCTTTTCCTTATGTAACACTTTACCCTATAACTTGTTAATAATTAAAGCAATGTTTTAATTCACATCTCTATGTCCTGATTCCTTATTAATTGTAGCTTCCTTCCACTTCCTACACAACTTATGCTTTCTCCTCCTCCTAGTCTACCGTATGTATATATTTATAGTTTGGTGAGTCCGTCCTTTTTAGCGTCTTTCCATGGCTCTTGTCGTCTCGTTGAGTCTATCCTTCCACTGGGTCTTTGCCTCGACCCGGCCGCCTCTATTCAAGATTGTTCAGCAAAATGGTCTACGTTAAGTGGATTAAATTCTCCTCTTTTGGATGTCAATAGCTCTCAGTCTTCTTGGGACGATCCTATCATAAAACGTACACAATCGCAGTTACTACAATCCGCTACTTGTCTTGAAGAAGCCAGGCTACTAGCAGCGTATTCACCTGAGTCCGGTGCGTGGCTCCAAGCTTTGCCTTCTCCTCCTCTTGGCCTACATCTTTCGAATGAAAGCTTCCGGGTTGCTGTTGCCTTACGTTTAGGAGCAAACGTCTGTGTACCTCATCGTTGTCCAGCCTGTGGAGCATTCGTGGATCAACTGGGTCTTCATGGTCTCTCCTGTATCAGGAGTGCTGATAACACATGCATCATTCTAGCGTCAATGATGTCATCCTCAGAGCTCTAGTTTCTGCTAATGTACCATCGGTACGAGAACCATCTGGCTGTAGCCGCTCCGACGGTAAGAGACCTGATGGAATGACACTAGTTCCATGGAAAAGAGGAAGACCTCTATTATGGGATTTCACCTGCGCTGATACTTTCGCCATTTCAAATGTTACTCATTCTTCTTTGAAAGCGGGTGGTGCTGCTATTCGTAGAGAGGCCGATAAAAATCGAAAATATTTTACTCTACTTGCACAGTATATTTTTGTTGCGATCGCGATTGAGTCAAGTGGTACTTGGGGCACGGCAGGCCTTAATTTTATTAAAGAAGTTGGTCGGCGAATACAGATCGTTTCAGGTGATGTTCGCGCTACCACCTTCCTAATCCAGCTCCTCAGTATCGCAGTTCAGCGAGGGAATGTATCTTCTATTCTTGGTACGTTGCTTCCTGGGAAGGCATTAGATGAGATTTTCCTGCTTTAAATATGTTATTTCTTTTTTTTTAGATTTTGTTCAAATTTTGTTTAATTTCAATTGTTATTTTATTCTGATTGTTGCAAAGAAAAGATTATTGTTTTGATTGCTGAAATTTATATGTTAACTGAAAAATGAAAATATATCTTCCAAATTAAATTAAAATTAAAAGTAAAAAAAAAAGATTATTTAATTAACTCAAAAACATCAATTTTCCAATAAATAGATTAAAATATATAGTGTTATTGTCTTTCTTAACACTAATATTATTATTATCTTGTCTTCGCCTATCTTTCATCTTCTTTTCCATCTCATCTATGTACGCCAGTCTGCGTGCCGAAAGTCCATTTTTGGTGACATTGAGGAAAGCGTTAGTTTCATCTGCTTTTTCCAGTTTCATCTGTCATTTCATATGGACAAACAATCCTGTGGGGAAAATATTCTTAAGTTCTGTTGGAAAGCTTAGATGAATCATATATGTATGTCACTTGCAGTGTTTCTTTCAGGTGCCTCTCCGGAGGGAATATACCGCCCCCAGGCAAAATTATAGTTTACTATTTATCCTACTATTGTAATGCTAATTGTACAAGAAACGCCCTCTCGGTTCTCTGAAATGCCCCCTCCCCCGGGGCAAATTTTCTGAACTTAAGCCTGGTCACTTGACGGGCCAGATGTCATTAGGGCCGCGGTTTTCGAATCATATATAGATAAATCCAACCTTTGTATGTCGAGCTAATGGGAACACGTATTAATTGACGTCGGCCAATAAAATTTGGGGTGATAGTCGTAAGAATGTGAAAGATTTTCTGACAAATAGTCAAAGCGTGAAACTTATTACAGAAGAAGCAGAAATCAGGCATTTTTATATTTTACATTTGATTCAATTCTAATTTACATAAACAGTTCTTGGAAATGCATCTAGAGTGCTAAATGTTGGTTATTCCAGGACGTATTTCAATAATTTAATTTATACTTCGGGTTCCCAAGAAACTATATTTATGACATATGAGACAAATATGAAAAGCCACAACGAAGAGCACGGTCAGGGAAAACGGCGACTAGCATACTTGAAAGAGTAACGTGTAACTGTCGCGGATACATTCTATGTCCAACAGTGGGAAGTTAAAGACTTGTTGAAAGATGATCCTGAAACAGCGTGAATATGCTTCGACTTTGAGAAGAACCTACCATTACCAGTTACGAATGTTCACCAGGGGTAGGCCAGTTACAAACGACAGTTGACGCTGCATAATTTCTGCATAATTAACTTGAAAAAAAAAATCTCCACGATGTTCGTTTACAGTGATAACTGTCCAAATGAGATTCTGAGTTGTTTGCTTTGGTATATGCGTAACAATTCTATACCAAGCATTTTTATGTCTTTATCGACAGCTGTTTCTCGTAGTGTAAAAATAAATATATTTTTCGATTTTGGCAGTATCTGGCAAACAGCAAATTTAATACGATTCATCTGTATTATCCAATACCTGGACATAATTTCATGCTTATTGACCTAGCATTTGGGAAAATAGAGAAACGAAGACGACGAATGGAGAAACTTGCAGTGTCTTCCACATAGATAAAGCTAATGTAAGAGTACACCATGCTCCACCATTTTATGGTGGTTTATCTGAAGCATCAGGTCGCAGAATTGTAAGATGACGGTACCTCTGTGGTAGACGCCGATAATTACGACGGTGTTCTCGGCCCTTTGCTAGTTCCCATTTCAAACACAGCATGGTTAAGAGGCACTTTCTTGTGCCGTGGAACGCTTGCAAAAGTGAAGATAAAGTCGACCATGGGGACATATACTCTAGTGTGGACAAAGTCTAGCATGCTTTAACATGCTATGGAAAAGCCCAACAAACTAAATGCTGCATTGCGACCAATTACAAGCGAGACGCTCTAAGACGTATGGTACCTCATAAAATACGTCGTCATTCCAGAGACAGTTACTTTCTATGATACCTTACTTACATAGAATGAGGCACTATATGACTCCCACGTTCAGAAGGAATAACATTGTGAATACTGTTGATAAATGAATCAGTACAACAAGAGGTGCCTTAATTTGTAAAGTTTTCCATGCAAAATGTTGGTAAGTCCAACATGTTGAAAATACGTTTACTTGTTACATATCCATCGGAAAACTGTACGAACACTCTAGAAACACGTCTCTATTAAACCAACATTCCATA
Source organism: Lepisma saccharinum (assembly GCA_022664845.1). Classification (NCBI taxonomy): domain Eukaryota; kingdom Metazoa; phylum Arthropoda; class Insecta; order Zygentoma; family Lepismatidae; genus Lepisma; species Lepisma saccharinum. The sequence continues at coordinate 9,080 of JAGDQP010028613.1, read as the reverse complement.
ATGATTAAACAAATTATTATTTATGATGTTCTATAACTTTCAAACACCCATCCGGAAAACAAACAATTTGGACTTATCAATTTGGCTCTAACAGTTTCAAATTGTCTTAAAGAAGTTCCGAGAGATGAGGCTTAAATGCTTGATATTAACGACGTTAACGAGGCTTTGACTATTTTGAAAAATTCAACTTTAGTAAAAATAACAAGCTATAAACCAAGTGGACATTACTAAAGGAAAAGAAGGTTAGGTAACAACAAAAAATATACAGCTACATACCGATGGAACAAAGAACGAAATGCAGAAGTAAACAGAGAGGGAACATAAAGGTGGCTCGAAATCAAAGTTCTGAAGATGATCAAACCGTCATGGTTTCCAAGTTGTATTGAATATACCTGAGTTCCATGAAATAAAAGCCCTCGTATTTGACCTCTCAGAAAATGGTCGTGAAGATTTGACCATTATATGAATCGAGTGGTGGATTTAGAATTCTGCCGCCTGTAGGTACCCGAGAATTTCCCACCTCTTTTCCATTTAATATGTACTTTGGGTTTAAAAATCCAAGATGTCAGTAGAAAGGATCGAATCCCATCTAAGTTATCGAAGATGGCGGACGAATAGTAGAAAGGATCGTATCCGCTCACAGTTTATTCATATATTTTTAATCATATACAATTGTTAGTGTTATGTTTTAACACAAACTAATTCATAAATCAGCAAGTATATAGTGCAGAGTGTAACAATTTTTTTCCTAATTATTTCATTGGAAAAATTATCAAATATAACTATGGCCCTACGTGAACGTACTACTCATTCAAGCTCATCCAAGGCACTCCAAGTAACACAGACCTTGTTAAATAAATTTGTGATGAAGTTAAAAGTGCTGTTCAAACGTCGAAAATCATGAAAGTGATTATAGACTCTATAATAGAGTCAGTGTCGAAGATAGCCTCTCAATGCCTTGAAGAGACATTAAAATTAAATAGTGATCTGGCAGGCGATCTGCACAAGGAATTAAGTGCATGGGACAAAGAAATACAACTGCTAAAAAAGTGCAAGAACTAGAGCAGTACCAACGCCGAAATAGTCTACAACTTTTCGTAGTTGCAGAAAACAAAGGCTAGAATACTTTCAACGTTGCGCTTCAAGTCATCATCATCATATTCAGCCGCTAAAAATCTAGATGTGACCTTAAGTGCAAGCGACATTTGCCGTTCGCATAGAATAGGCGTAAAGAAACCCGGTACACCAAGACCGCATCTTGTCAAATACACCTACTATCATGCACGATCGGCTATTTTTTTTACCATAAAACGATAACTAAAAAAACTACATACGAGAGGACTTGTGTTAATCTTATTTGCAGCCCTTGGAAAAAGCAATTTCTAAGTTCGAATCCAAAAATGTGCATACTATGAAGGAAAGTTCGTAATTCTGATTCTTGGCAAGCGCAACTACGTGACAAATCAATCACAGCTGGAAAATTTGTAATGTGTGATTGCTGTTCAAGGGCTCACACGTTCGATATATATATATATATATATATATATATATATATATATATATATATAAGCCTACTTAGGCTTCTGTAAATATATTCTACATTTATAATGATTGCAGTATTTTCCTTGGTACAGAGGATTATACCTTCGATTTATAATAGCGTGCTTGTTGTGCCTTGGTATCTAAGTTGCGTTATTTTAACTTAAACCGGTAATCTTGTCGTAGCATCACGTTGCATAAACTGCTATATTTCCGTAGCAGTGATGGTAGTTATAGCAGTGATGACTGCTATATGCACATATCTGTTTAAAATAGCAGTTTACAAAAATGATATTTTTTCGTATCAGGTTCACTGCTATAGTAGAAACTGTACTTCTGTTAACGTTAAGAACGACTTCTCATATTTTTAATCGTATATCTTTTGTATTTGCTTCACTCTATGATATAGTGTCATGTAATATATTATTAGATTATTATTGTTAGTACATCTGGAATAGCGACTTTACGATGAAATGAAAACCTGTGCATTTTTTGTGCTTTCATGATTACTGTTTTCTTTCTGACCTCTACAAGATATTACAACCATGGAGTATTCTGAAACTGATTACGCAGCAAAGAATAAGCTTTGTGTACTAGGCGAGATTGTGTATAGTATCCACACCTACCTTATTTTTTATAGTATATCTCATATTCTTTCTCTTCTCCAATATATACAGTTCACCATAGTTGATTAGATTATTGTGTACATATATCATATCAACATGTTTAAATTTCTCTATAACACCTAAGCTATACTCAATCAAGTGGCTATAGGACAGTATGAAATTGAAATGTGTGTTTTTGTTTTTAACAAATATACTGGGGAACTAGGTGCTGAACCAAAGTTAGGATTAACAATCGGAATATCTAAAGTCAATTTTGGGTATGATATTAGGTAACGAACACTATTAATTGTGCAAGCTCCAGGCCTCTACTTACACTAGTGCAGGTGATGTAGCTTGTAATATGATCAAGTACAATGCGGATCTAAAATCAGTATTTACTATTATGTATGCGAATGTTCATTCTCTGGTACCGAAAATAGATGAAGCAAGATACCTAATTAATCAAACACAACGTGTCGCATTTATTACAACAGAATCGTGGCTCGATGAATCTACAAATACGGACCTAGTTCAAACATCTTTGCACACCATTGTTCGTCATGATAGAGGATCTAGAGCTGGTGGAATTATATTATGCTATCTAGAGAAACTGGACCTCAAAGTTGTAACTCTGAACTCAGATTCCAATTTCAAACACACAGAATACCACAACGTTATTATTAAATTTAGCTCACTGTCAGTAGGCATTGCTGTGCAATATATGTCACTCAGTACACCATATCAGTTATCCAAGTCATTGTAACAAATCTCTACCCTCAAGTGGATAATCTTTATGTAATCGAAGATATAAATGCCGATCAACTCTGTCCAAAAATATCTGAAACTATTTACTTAAAATCAATCTTAGAATCATTACAGCTAGCTCAATTAATTGATGAGCCAACTAGAATAACTGAATCCAGTGAGTCATTACAGGATGTAATCAATACTGACAGTGTCCAGATGCACCCATTTGTACGTACGACCACTGTGTCACATTCGTAGTGCAGAATACTCCCTAGGCGCTCAACTGAAACTATTCGTTACCGGAACTACACTAATTTCAACGTAGAATTGTTCTATCGTGATTCCGAAAACACAAATTGGGGAGATATCGAATAAAGAAAATCGATAAAAGTAAACTCTTTACATAAAACTCTAACGAACCTGTTTGATGCATATGCTCCAATTAAAACGACGAAAATTACTAAATGAAAATTACCGTATATGTCAAGCAATGTAATCCATACTAATGAACTCTCGTATTCCTGCCCACCAAAAGTTAAAACGTACCATAGTCCTCCAGGATTGGGATGAATATAAGAGATGCGCAATTTCACAACAACTTTGGTTCGATAAGAAAAATAGCATATTTTTTGCATCGCATAAAATGTAGCGCCAGTATACAGGATACCTGGAAAATAATAAGCGAACTTGGTTTGTGCAATAAAGATACTCTATATGTTCTCCCTACGGTGCTGAACGATCCAAATTATGTAAAGCATCACTTTGTCAACTTCCATCGCTCTTCAGTTACTAGTGAGGATTTTATCTTCAATCTACAAATATGAAATTTACATTTCAAAGTCTCCTATACTCTGATAATTATTTCCATGTAAAACCTGTGGATATAAACGGAGTGAAAAAGTTGTGTACAAAATTAAATCTAATGTCATTGCACTTTATGAAGTAACTGAAGAAATGCTTAAGCTCGCGATGCCCTTTATCTTAGCCCCACTGACACCTATCATAAGCTTCTCGCTTTCTAACGGCTGCTTTTCTAGTGCGTGGTAGCTCGCTAAAGTTGTTCCCCTTGCAAAAAATCCATTTAAATCGTTTAACGATTTGAGACCTATCAGCATATTACCAGTTGTAATTCTTTGTAATAAATACTATATATATATATATATATAGAGAGAGAGAGAGAGAGAGAGAGAGGTATTCTTATTTGATGGATACGATATGTACTGCTTATTTATATTTATAATTTACTCGTTATGTATGTGGCTTGTGAGTTCGTAAAGTCGTATATACGTACTGGTGTATAAATAAAGTATCTTTACGCATTAATCTTCAGATAGCAATGCCCAAAGTCAAATCTACTCTCAAATGAAACTAGATGCGTAACACCTTTAATCATTACCATTTAATGAGCAAATACATGGATATTGATCGAAACGCTAATTCGCTGAATAACATTTGTACAAACTTAAACCATTTATCAGAAAATGCTTCAATTAAAAATATTGACTTTGATACAGCATCCTTATTGACATTGTCGATTGTTAACAACGAATATGAACATTTTTACTTTCAGATATTTCCATCAGAAATAACTCCCATTAATTACATAGCTCATTTACCTTAGTACTGCTGTATCATAATAGGAAATCTTCATTTGCCAAACAAGGCTAAAAATGGATTTTGTTTAAAATGGTGCAACTGCTTCTTACTTTTAAAACAGCACATTTTTATTGGAATGCTTCAACCGTAACAATTTCACTCCTTCCCTCTGAAAAAGACACTATTACTCACTGAGTCCCTCTGACAGATTAGTATCTATACCTACATCAATGTCCAGTATATATATATATATATATAACATTGA
>JAGDQP010028612.1:0-24016 GCA_022664845.1 Lepisma saccharinum | reverse complement strand
CGGCGTGGAATTTCATAAAGGAAGTCATATGCGTTGTATCCAAAATTATCAAAATCAAAACTCCAGAACAATTGCGCAAGGGATTCCCCAAAGGAAGTGAGGGATTCCCGCTTATGTTTGCAAATAAAGATCGGTGAAAATGGGCTGGAAAGGAAAGAGTATGTAATATTAAAGTAGAATTCGTCTGTGCCACTTCGATAGTGCAAACAGAATCCAAGATATGGAGAATTGTGGGGTTGCGATGAGTGGTTGCATAACTACCAGTAAACAAGTTGCAAGTGTATAACGTTTTTGAAATGTCACATGAAAGATAGTTGGTTTGCTGAGGGTTCTACGTACATGTGAAACACGCATAAGCAGTACAAAACGTAGTCTTACTATTGATCTGTGTGAAGAAACTTTATTTTTATATGGGCCAGTTTAGTAACTTTGGACTTCGGCCCGTCACGATTTGCCCTTAGCTGTTAAGTGTTAAAATCCACACCCATGCCCCTGCCGGGACCGTTGAGTCGATAGCCTACCGCAGCAGAGCGCTCGACCACCCAGCCGGTATTGATCTGTGTGAGTAACAAATGATACTAGTAGTATTAAGCCGAGAATCATTGTGCAAAATGTTACTGGACTCTATTCATGTTACATAATGATCAAAGTTTGTTACCAAACCACCCTGGGTTGCTCGGAAAACAACTGGCATCCATTCAAACCATGCAGCTAAACTCTTGGCTTTCTGCAACTCTACTGGGTCTACCTGAAGCACATTTACAGTAGACTGTCCTAAGTACATACTATGGAAAAAAGTCACACATATCATTCAAGACAGGCATGTGGTATTTGTGTTTGCGATGTACGCTATCTGCAGTAACAGAGAACGTCATTGAGTGACATGCAAAATGAATGAAGCACTTTGTGTGTCTGCCTGCCACGCGGTATGTGTGTCCGAACCCTACTGCGACCCTACATCGTGACGGAAAGTTTCACTGGTGTAGGTCATTCTCACCAGAAAAATGCTGAGATACCTTCTGTAAGGCCAGGGCCGTTGCTTTCCAAATCGTGGGCCCTTATCTATCCCGACCGGAGCTTCAGATACGTAATGGCCATAAATAACAAATACAGTAGTATGTAGTTTCGAAGTGTGTTTCTGGTTCCGAGAGTGTGCCTAGGGTATGACCGAACGTAATTGTTAAATCCCGAGTTCAAAGAACGAGTGAAGAGGGCCAAGACAGAAGGCGGTTTTGTACAATTTTGAAACGAATGTCGAAGCTTGAGATATGCCACTCATTGTTGCATGTATCCCCTGTGGGTGAGTGGTAACGCTCGCTTCCGTCTAACAAAGGGGTCCCGGGTTAGATTCCCGGTGGGGACACATGTGGGTCGGAACCCACGTAAAGCTGTAGGTCCCGTCCTTAGAAGCTCTTTAGCTCGTTTAGGACGTTAATAACAATTCACGCACGCACGCATTGTGTCACATGTGCAGATCGTGGAAGACATTAATATGAATGCATGAAGTATTGGACCATTTCTATTTATGAATGCTTGTCGACCGGAAACAACATGATGGCACAATGAAGACTGAATGAACCATACGAGCCTTATCATTCAAGGTTGTCACAAGACACGCAGTAATCATCACCAGCTGAGCCAAAACCACAATTTGCCATTTTTGTTGTTCATAGCGAAATATGTGTGTGTTCGACGTAACATAATCCAGAAAAGAAGCAGACAATACAACACTTTTGTGCATTGCAGGAAGAAAAGTAAATTTGCAGGAATAACGTGTATAATAAACAGTTCGTACCGGTTTTACCTTCCGAGTGCTTCACATGTCCAATACTGGTTCTGACTTCGTATCCCATTTTACCAGAATGTGTATCTATCAACAAGCGCAGCAAATTGGTTCAACAAAAACAAGCATTTTCACAAGGCTTTCCAACTGGCGTGTATGACGTTCACGCTGCGAGCCCCTGCACATAACGTGACGTACACCTATCAGTACAATCTTCTTCACCGTACAACAGTTTGCTTTGTGATCGAGGCCAGAGAACAGTCTCTCGTGATCTGATCGTGCAGTTTAATGCAATGGCCGAGTTCACGTTTGATGAGTATGCACAAATGCTATTAATTTATGGCGAAGCTCATCGTCATGGAAGGCGTGCGCGTCTTCTTTACGCCAAGCGCTTTCCACATCGTCGAGTACCGTCACGTACTATCTTTGCCAGACTAGAACGTCAGCTTAGGGAGAGAGGTACCTTCACCGTCAAGAGAATCGACTGTGGTGCTCCGAGACGCGTACGAACCCCGCAGTTTGAAGAGGATGTGCTTCGACGAGTGGAACGGGATCCTTCGACGAGCACCCAACGCAAGCCACGTGACTTGAGGGGAAGCAGTACCACTGTTTGGAGGGTTCTCCACCACGAACACTTGCATCCATACCATATTGCGCGAGTTCCAAGTCTTGGTCCAGCCGATTTTGCGCCACGTGTAGACTTCTGTCAGTGGATACTTCAGCGCTGTGCAGAGGAGCCTGCATTTCTTCAACTGATACTCTTCACTGACGAGGCGACCTTCTCTAGGGATGGTGTGTTTAACTGTCATAATAGCCACATGTGGGCAGTCGAAAATCCTCATGGTGTTCGAGAGCGCGCATTTCAGGAACGATTCAGTGTGAACGTATGGGAAGGCATCATAAATGGACGATTAATTGGACCATATCTTCTCCCAACACGTCTCACCAGTGCTAACTACTTAATCTTTTTACAGGAGATACTGCCCTAGTTACTGAAAGACATTCCTCTTGGAATCCGCGACAGCACATGTGGTTTCAACACGACGGTGCGCCTCCCCACTTCACATGGGCTATCCTAGATCATTTAAACACTTCCTTTCGACAACAATGGATTGGCAGTGGCGGTCCAAGAGCATGGCCACCACGCTCGCCTGACCTGACGCCACTGGATTTCTTTCTGTGGGGTCACATGAAGACGTTTGTGTATGAGACCCCGGTAGAGTCGGAGGAAGATCTCGTGGCACGCATTGCAGCTGCGGCTGAGGAAATCCGAGACATGCCAGCCGTTTTCGATCGCGTCTATGCGAACATACGTCGTCGGTTCAACAACTGATTTGAACTCTGGCTATCTACATTGATACTAATGCATACCGAAATCAATTTTATAATTTCTTTTATATAGATTATCCAAACCACAGCTAACATTTATTAGTCATACACTTTTGTACACGATGGGCTTCTCGTTAACCACTGGATTCAGAATTATGTTATCTTCCCAACGGTCTCAATTCTTTTCACCCAAAATCGAAGTTCCCACATGAGTTACAAAGCTCTGAAATACTAAGTTATTTGAACAGGCAAATTTACAGAAAAGACAATATGTTTCAAAGACAGTACATACAAAGCCTTCCGCTTCCACAGATTACATTCTTCAACATACTAATACGTCTAAAAGGTGATGTGTGGTACAACTTTTTTTCTTCTTTTTTCAGTCTATAAACATTGCTCTTCATCCTATGATTTGGGCAATGAAATCAAACACATTTTCTAGCTAGGTTTACAGAACATATATACTAACAGCCAATTAGCGCTCCACTATCAACTTTCCACAAAACTCAGAACCAAAAATTAAAAAATGTTGAATTATCTAACTTTCCTCATGTCACACCAATTAAAAGAGATCTTTCATAAACTTGGCATATATCCTGCTTTGTGTGCACCCAAACCACTTGAAAAATCATACACACAGTACAAAGGTTAATTCACAGATAATAGGCTAAAATCGGGAGTGTATAAAGTAAAATCGAAATGTGGGAAGACATACACTGGTATGACAAATTGTTGCTTATCAATGAAAGGGATGCAAACTCAGAAAATCCAGTGTCAGCTATCCAAACAACTGTGATCTGAAAAACACCAGATAGTCCCTTTCCGTTCTTAGACCATTGGATCGAATATGGCGATTGAGCATTTGGAATTTGGAATCTATCAATCTAGTTTATTTAAGTATCAATCCCGAACAGTTGACAGGATTATATTAAGAACATCTGACTTACGGAAAATGGTTTTTGAACTCAATAATGTCACTGTTTAACTATTATTGTTTGTGTAACGTTCAGAATTAAACAACTGAAGGATTTTATTGTTTCGACATGATAAACCTAATATATTGTACTGTAGGATATATAGACAATTCAATGTAATTTTAGACACTTCCTAATATTGAAAGGTAAATGGACTTCCGACTACTAATTGGAAATAAGCAGCCGAAACAAAGTAAGTGCACTGGTATAAATGCTATATCGATGAAACGATGTTTCCATTGTGTTTTTATTTTATAGATTGGTCTGTATGTGCAGCAGCATTTTTTTACCTTTTGAACTGTTCGCAAGTACATGTAATATTCGGTGAACATAAAGCTCTATGGGATAAATGTGGTAGAGAGCAACAGTGTGCTTATATTGTAATATACTAGCAAACTAAACTAACCTAACCTAACTGCATGTATGATAATGTGTACAACGTAACCTAGTGAACGTTAAACTGCATGTAGTAAGTAGACACTAACCGAAATTAACCTAATTGAACGATATTGTCTGTTGCAGGATATCATGTGATTAGAATGGAAAGTATTTAGAATATTACTTTTTCTTCAAAAATGGTATGTGTGTTTCATTTCTCTGTCTAGTAGCTCGTGCATGAACTGTACAGAAATTAAGCTAACTACTAACTGCAGTACTGAAAATATATTTTGGTGATATCTATGTGCTACTGCATAAACCTTATGCAAACTAATCTAATTTGAGATTCCATCATTTTCTATTTGCACGGCATTTAATCTGCATCTAACTACAGACTTAGAAGTAGTAAAATTACCTTATAACAAAGGCGACGTAGAATGAGCGGATCTACACGGTTTATTGTGTGTAAGTTATATTGCATTACAAATGTTACTTTGGGGTGGGGGTGGGGGGACAAACATAATTGGTTCAGGTACAATATGGCAATTTCAATAGTAGTAAATATGCAGCTATTCAAAGGTAATGGTAATAATACTGAAAATTATATGTCGCGATTTGTCCTCCACTGCAAAGTGCATGATATCAAAGGTGACAAAAAGGCAACACTATTGCTTACAACAGTAGACAGTTCTGTATATGATTATTTCGTACCTTTGTGATTGGTCGCTCCAGCTACCAAGAAAATGCGACCTCTGCGCGGTATTCGTTACTTGAAATTAAATAACTTCGTTCAATCCAATAGTAGTTTTATTACGTTAGCTTGAATTTACAGTAGCGTTGATACAATATGAGTACAATTTGCTTCTTGACTTGGAAGTTCGACATGTTCTAAGTTCTAAAAAATGACTGATGGAACTTAGAATAACTTACAGAGATGTTTACAGTAAATCAAAATTGTTCAGAGACCCACATTATTATAAAAGTATCAATCGAAAATCGAACAAGGAGTGTGACAATAGACTTTTTAATAATTTTCTTTTCGGATTCTTGCTCCGACACGTGTCAATATAATATTGTTATTGACACATCTACTACTCATATGTTCCTGCAATGTGTCCACTGGGTTATCCACGCACTGGTGGTAAACCCAGAACTGGGTTACTCTAATACAGAGAATAATAGAACTATTCAGTAATTTACACGTGTAAGCACTTTGTTCTGTACTAATTTGCTTATACTTCCTTCCTTTTACTTAAAAAGAATAAAAGTTCATAGATGTTTACCACAAAACAAATAAAACACAATAAAAACCAAATAAAAGTACAGACACTACTCTATCAAAAGTATAAACAAGTGTTGGCTTCTGTCCTTTCACTGAACTAATTACATCAACTCTTGGTCTTTAACCAACTTGGATTTACCCACAACTACAGATTATAAATTAATATTAAAATATTTCATTCCCAAAAATACAACAATAGAATATTGCAATATCTATATACACTTATTTACAAGTGACATCCTGAATTTAATTAACGATCGTTACTTAGACAGATGATAGGTAGGCTCGATCATTAAGGTTAAATAAAATCTTATAACAAAAGAATAAAAAATGATACAGTAAAACCTCAGTATGCAACATGATAGACTTCAACAGGAAGTGAGTCCTAGGTTATCATCAGACTTCAGTTTCGTGGATATACAATACTTACTTTATAAGGTATATAAGTCAAAACTAAATTTCCGAACTGAAAGGTTTAACTTTCACAGAGCTATACAGCACCCTGGACAAACAATTAGTGATTACATCAGTTTCCTGCAATTTTGGCGATTACCTATCAGAAGCCATGACAGACCAAAACATCTGGAGTGACTGATAATAACTTGCGCAAACGTTTATTGTCCACGGAAGACTTAACATCTGATACTGTAACCGTGGCTACTCAACATGAATGTGTCGAAAGGGATAGCTACATTCTAACAAATCGGTTGCAATCATATCTTCATGTTGGTTCAGATGTTTTATCTCGTAAAGGAAATAATCGGAAAGTTAAAGTCACAGATGATAAACCAAAAAGCCAAATAACTAACTGTCTCTTTTATGCTCGCAGTGACGAAAGCGGCGCTTGTCCTGCGTATAAAAAGCGATGTTTGAACTGTGGAAAACAGGGCACTTAAATAAGACGTAGAAGTCCAAAGAAAACTTATCGAAAATGAAAACTCTAATAAAGATCAAACTGTACATAATCTCAGCCCAGAATCTGATCAACTAGAAGTTAATGAGGTACAGTTTGGACTTGGATTTGACGATTTTTTGGTGAATTTCGTAGGTACTGATAACTGCTATAGCAATTCTCCAGCGATGTCCTTAAGATTTTATTCATACCCAACAAATAATTTATACTCTAGTTGACGCACGATCTTGTGCTAATATTATAGCAAAACATCATCTTCAGAACATACCAGTGGAATGGATATCCACAAATGACAGTAAAGTTGTAAAGGACGTACATAACCAACCTATAAGTATCATGTGAAAGTAACTTTGCGATGTATTATTAGAAATCAAATATTTTATGTTCATTGGCTGATCACAGAGGCATCGCTACCAAACGCTATACTAGGGCGTCCTGGATTAGGATTTTATGTTACGATTGGCGAGCTAAGTTTTTGCGGATTTTTAGTTACAATTTAGTAAGAAATTTCAAAACATCAGTAGAGCAGGATAATGACGGATATAATTAAAAACTAAATGCATCAGTGAAAAATATTAGAAGGGATTTTGTTGCAAAAAACAATGAATTTTCCAATGATAGTAGAAAAATAGTACACCTGGTAGAAAGTTGCCAAAGGTCTATCACCAAGTTACATCAACAATAAAAATATCTTCAACAATGGGTATATGAACGGTTGCAGAGAAAACAGGATAACAAGTCATTATATGATTGATTTCCTGAAAATCACGTAGAATCAGAAGAGTTGGATAAATCAGTGGATAAAATTTCTGAAACAAGTCCAACACAGGTTATTCCTGCTTTGCCCCTAGCAGATACTAATACCACGGATACTCCTGATAAGATAATGACTAACACTAAAATGGATAGTGAACTTATATGTGATAATGATAACACTACGACAGTTAAGACATACTGTCATGCAAAACTGGCAGATTTGGACAAATTACTAGAAGGTAATGGTCTTGCCTCATATATGAAGCATACACAATTCATACAACTAAAACCGCTATGTTTAGGATGGTTACAAAAAGATTGTTCGGAGGCTGTTTCAGAAGATGCCTCTAGAGTGGTCCAGGACATCCAATTTGGATATACCTGATACAAATTCTTTCAAACAGGAGGGAAGAGTCAAATGTTAGACCATTGGAAATAATTTTACTACTTCTAAGTTTGTAGTTAGATGCAGATTAAATTCCGTGCAAATAGAAAATGACCGAATCTCAAATTAAATTAGTTTGCATAAGGTTTATACAATAGCACATAGGTATCACAAAAAGATATTTTCAGTACTGCAGTTAACTTCTGTGCAGTTCATGCACTAGCTACTACACAGAGAAATGACATACACATACCATTTCTGAAGAAAAAGTAATATTCTAAATACTTTCCATTCTAATCACATGATATCCTGCAACAGACAATATCGTTCAATTAGGTTCGGTTAGTGTCTACTTAGTACATGCAGTTTAACGTTCACTTGGTTACGTTGTACACATTATCATACATGCAGTTAGGTTAGGTTAGTTTAGTTTGCTAGTATATTACAATATAAGCACATTGTATTGCTCTCTTTACCGCATTTATCCCATAGAGCTTTATGTTCACCGAATATTACATGCACTTGCGAACAGTTCACAAAAGGTAAAAAATGCTGCTGCACATACAGACCAATCTATAAAATAAAAACACAATGAAACCATCGTTTCATCGATATAGCATTTATATCAGTGCACTTACTTTGTTTCGGCTGCTTATTTCCAGTTAGTAGTCGGAAGTCCATTTACCTTTCAATATTAGGAAGTGTCTAAAATTACACTGAATTGTCTATATATCCTACAGTACAATATATTAGGTTTATCATGTCGAAACAATAAAATCCTTCAGTTGTTTAATCTGAACGTTACACAAACAATAACAGTTAAACACAACTGTTCAGCAATGATACTTAAATGAACTAGATTGATGGATTCCAAATTCCAAATGCTCAATCGCCATATTCGATCCAATGGTCTAATATCTCTGTGATCCACAATTCTACAAACAATATTCAACGACTACCGTGAGAGCTTGTGTTCCATCATTTTAAATAGAACACAATTAAATACAGACAGGAAAAATCTGCATAAAGCTTCGACTTCCTTAATAGGGAAGGTAACTGGAAAACGCAAACTTTCTAACGTTTTTTACTTTTTAGACCGTTACCTTGGTCACAATACCTATTTAGAGTTACGAAATAAATTTTGTTTTGAAGCATACATTCACATGTTTATGAATCACGTAATTCCACAATACACGTGTATTCGACAAATATGTACATAAAACAAATCTATTAGCATCAGTGAAAATGTTTAATCAACAAAATTACAATTTCCAGTTCAATGTTCCTTATTAATTTTTCCATATACATGTATGTGTACATAAATGGAGTAACGTACACACAAAATGTTCATCAACATGTTTACAATTTTTCAGCATACCTCCCTATTTTCGTTTTCCAAGTGCATGTGCAGTAAATTGTGCATGTGCCTTTGATTTGGTGGTTCTCAAAGGTATAGTTTTCATGATGAGGACAAACTGGGCAAGCTGAAGAAGAAATGGTGTGCTAGGTTTGCGATGACTGGAGCGTGTGTCGAGAAAGTGTTCAAGGGCAGCGAGGCCATGGGTTTGCGTAATGTTGGTATGCAGTGATGTCACGTCGACTGTAACCAAGATGGTGTCTGGTGAAAGAGGATCAGAGATAGAATGTACTGTGGAGGGGAAGTGATTGGTGTTCTTGATGGAGGAAGGGAAAGCCTGAACAAATGGTTGGAGATGGTGGTCAAGGAAGGCGGAGATACTTTCAGTGGGAGAGTCAATACTGGAAACAATATTGGTCTGACGAGATTACCAGGTTTATGGATTTTGGGAGAAGGGGATTCTTTCTCTGATCCTCTCCCATTTTCTTGACACACGTCTCAGTCCTCGCAAACCAAGCACACATTTTCCGCTTCAGCTAGCCCAGTTTGTCCTCACCATGAACAACTTCACCTTTGAGAACCACAATTTCCTGTAAATCAAAGGCACAGCCACGGGCACTCGCACGGCCACTTCCTACGCCAACCTTTTCATGCGACACCTGAAAACCCAACATCTCACCTCCACACCTCTCAAACCCTTCACCTGCCTTCGCTATATCGACGATATTTTATTAATCTGGACTCACGGAGAAGAGTCCCTGGAAACATTTCTGCAAAACCTCAACTGCACCTTTTCGAAGTTCACTTCATCCTTCTCGAGGGAACACGTAACTTTTCTAGATGTGGATGTCTAGCTAAAGAACAACGACTTGAGACAAGCGTTCACATCAAACCTACCAATAGTATGCATTACCTCCATTTCAACAGCTCCCATCCATACCATACCAAACGCTCTCTTCCATACGCTCTTGTTGTCCGGGGCTTCCGCATCTGTTCCTCTGATGACCTGCTCCAAAATTTTTCTCTGCTCTCAATGACCGTGGATATCCCAAACACCTTATCCGTAAACAACTAAACCGTGCCCGTAATCACCCTAACTCCAACCGACCTCCCCGCGAAGCTCCCTCCGCTCCCAATCTTCTCACCCAGTACCACCCCAGCCTTCAAACCCTCCAAAAGCTCCTCAAACTGCACACCCCATACTCACTGCGTCACCTGAAACTGAAAGAGTTTTTCCGTCATGCCCCAAAATAGTTCACCGCAGACCTCCGAATCTCAACAAGATTCTCACCAGAACTCACCCCATGCCCTCAAACCTAGCAAGTGCAGTAGACCGCTCTGCAGAACCTGTCCTGTTTTTGATCCAAGTCTAATCTTTGTACATCTTGTAACTCACAAGACGTACTCTTTCCGACACTCCGACAGTTGTGTAACTTCCAACCTCATTTATCACCTACTATGTAACCTATGTTCCGCCTACTACGTTGGCGAAACAAAAAATCAAAACCCAATCCACATCAACAACCATCGCTGCTCCTCCAAATCACAAGTTCCGCTCCTCCCCATACCTGAACACACTTCCTATCACGGCTGCACCTTTCACGAAACCTTTCGAGTCAGAATCCTGAAAATCCTGAACCCTGACTCACCTTCCACAGTTAGAAAGAGATGGGAGCAGACGTACATCTCTATCCTTTCCGCCAACCATGAACCCAGCCTCAACTGCCTGTAACTCCTTGCAACGTAGTGCCATCTTCTTCTTCCTTTCTCTTCCTTGTTCTGTCTCTAGTTGCACTTTTATTTTATTCTGTCTTTCTATATTGTTTCTTTGTTCTCCCCTTCATCATCATCATTATTGTTATTTTTGTTATTATTATTATTTCTATTTCCCCCCTCCCCTCCGATTCTTTACCCTCTTATTTCTTCAGAAAACCACTTACCTGCTACTACTAGCAATCGGACACTCAGCTTCAAAGGACGGCATCTACTTTTAACGTGAGATCTGAAACATTATCTCTTCGCACACTTCGTACACTCTTGTAGGCCGTTTTAAAAATCATCAACTCATTTGCACCAAACAAGATCAATTTTGTAAGAGCCCCTTCACACCACACACTTGAATTTCTTATTTATGAAGTAAGTACTACCATGTCTAAGTAACTGTAAAAAGAACGTACCCTAATTGAGTGGAGTATGGCGATTGGTATTATACAGTTGGCTGAAAGGTAACTAATATAATGTACAAGAGTCCAGAAACCTACCTCCATACACCAATGAACTTCACGATCTGTTGTCAGAGGGCTAGGTGCGGCTGGCTGAGTAAGACCCAAATTTGTTGCTAAATGTCTGACAACTGCTACTGCCACATCTTTTCCAGAGCCCACTGGAAACTTATTCAACACACTTTGACTTTCCTCGTCTCCATTTTGAATGAGACTAGTAAGACTAGTCCATTCTGAATACATGTTTTGGGTTTCTAAGTCCCTGAAAAATAAAGAAAAAATATTTTTCAAAATCTGGAGTTCAACCATACTTTGGGTCAAATGAGTGAATTCTATTGTAGTGTTTTAACTAATAACTGACTGAATTGTTATTAACATCCTAAACGAGCTGGTTTAACGTGGGCTCCGAACCATTTGTGTCTTCGCCTGGAATAGAACCCGGGATCCCTTAATTACTTAGCTAATAATTATTCAGTAATCGGCATCACTGAAATGTGGACAACAAGTGGGCATTACAATTATGAATTGGGTCGATGACATATGTTATTTATCGACAGGCCAACAATAGTGAAATAACAGGAAAAACAAAGGGGTGTTGTTCTAGCCGCCCTTCATAGATATAACCTTCAAATAATTGACTCTTGTGTTTCAGAATTTTAATTCATTCTTGCGAAAGTAGTTTCTAATGGTGTCACTATATACATTTGCAATGCTATTTTCCACCCACATCGAAAGAAGAAGAATACGAAAATTCGTATCACAGTGTGTCACTGCTGCTCGTTTGCAAGCACCGTTTTTATAGGTGATGGAACTTGCCGGAAATAACAGGTACATATTTGAACTTTATACACTCTACACACAAATCTCAAATGTTTTGGCACTTCAACTCTTTCTACAATTTAACTTCTTATAATAATGTACTAAATTCACATGGACCTTAGACGTAGTCTTCTCAAATATAGCTACCGTAGAAGTAAATACTATTCTCAAAGAATATGAATTTCACCAAGCCTTACACATCACTCTCAAATACAATAGAGTAACAAATTCGAAATTTAAACCTAATTTAACCGGTTATAACTTCAGAAAAGTTAATTTTGATACATTGTACCATGAATTTCGTGTAGTAGACTGGGACTGTCTCAAATACATAATAAATGTAAATGAGGCAGTATAGAATACTTTTATTGTTATTTACAGTATATTTGATAAAAGTGTCCAGCGCGAAAATCCATCGACGAAAAATTATCCGATAAATTATTCGAGAATTCTGATAGTAATAATGAACATTAATTAAGTGTATTTAATAGGTTACGCAAGGAAACAACGGAAGAAATTGATAAAGCATGTAACTAGTATATATCACTGCAGATCAAAGTCAATTCTGGAATTTCGTGAAAAGCAAATCAAGACACCTTCCTACGAGTCTGGTTTCATTTAATGGCAAGCTAATCGGTGATAACGAGGAAATAGCCAACACTATTGCTTCCTATTTTCGGTCCGTGTACAGAGGAAGTCGTACTGAATTCAGAACAATGGAAATGGGAAACTGTATGCATTCAAGTAGTGGACTCGACAATCTGTCAATGTCTCAGATAGGTATGAAAAAGGTAGAAGTTGCAACAAAGAAGTTAGAGCCTAAAAAGGTGACTAATCCAGATGGCGTGCCCCCTTATGTAGTGAAAGGATGTGCGGAACTATTGAAAGATCCTTTACATATAACATTTAATCATTCATTAAGCACATGCAAATTTCCATCCGAATTAATTAAAGCGGGAGGAACGGCACTAACCAAGGAACTACATAAATCGATAAGTAGCATGTGGAGAAACAAGGAGCTTCCAAAGGAATGGAAAACCTCTCTAATAGTTAGTTCCGGCTAATAAAAAAGGCGATAAATTTGACTTTAATACTTACCGCGGAATCTCGTTAATCCTAACATGTTACGAAGTGTTGAGTAGTATCCTGCTCACACGGCTAAGCATGTAGATCAAAATAATTGGAGATCACTAATGAGGATTTAGAAGAAACAAAACTACGATGGACCAGATTTTCGCCTTAAGACAAATATTAGAGAAAAAATGGGAATACAAAAGGACTGTTTACCAGTTGTTCATCGATATAAGAAAGCATATCAAAGGAAACAAAAAATAGGCAATATCCTGATATGATTTGGAATTCCTAAAAAAAAAAAAACTTGATCAGCTTATTAGGATGTGTGTGTCTGAGCGATCCCTATAAACAGAATACGTATTTGGCAAATAGTTTCGAGATTCGCAGCGCCGTGAAACAATTTAGCCTTGTCAGTGTGTTTGTCTCCGCTGGTTTTCCCATATGAGAGATGGGGTCAGCGTATTCCACATTTTTGTTTTGGCAGATGTTTTAACGGTCGGATGACATTCCTGACACCAACACTCACCAGCAATCTGCGTATGGGCAATCGAAACATTACTATGAAATGGAGCTCCCATGCATTCTAAAAATAAAAGAGGAGAAAAATTGACCAACATAGAATGGCTTGAACCAACTGTTCGTATACGCGGATGATACAGATTTGATATGGGACGATATCGAGGCACTATAAAGTAACACCAATGTATTAATAGAAGCTCGCGATGAAACAGATCTACAGTTGAACGTAAAGGAAGAAAAAAATACATGATAACAGGCCGAAACATAGAGGATGAAAGAAAAAGAAACGTAACATTTAACTATGAGATCATAGAGAAAGTAAATTAATTTAAATACTTGGGAGAGTATGTAACGAACAGGAACGCGATAACGGAAAACTTAAAAAAAAAATCGCTTCTTAGCATCCGGAAACTCATATTTCTATTCACTCCAGAAATTCCTACGTTCGGGATTAATATCAAGACAGTTGAAATTGAAAATATACTGAACTGTTATTTTGCCGGTAATACTTTATGGCTGCGAAAGTTGGAGTACGACGCTCGCAGCAGAACATAATTATTACATGTGTTTGAGAATAAGATTCTGAGAAAGATATACAGGCCGAAATGGGACGAGATGACCGGAGAGTGGAGAAGACTGCATAATTAATAACTCCACAGACTATGTGATTTACCCGATATTATAAGAATGAAATTACGACGGGTAAGAGGGGCGCGGTAGCTCGATGGTTCAGCGCTAACCTCTGGCGCTAGGGGTTATCGGTTCGATCCCGGCTCGTGCCATGTGGGTTTATGGTGGACAAATACAGTGTGCGTAAGTTTCCTCGTGGGTTCTGTTTCTTCCCATTTTCTTCATTCCACCAATTTCCTCATCATGATCCATTCGGCCTGAGCAAAAGTTTTCTAAATTCAAATTCACGGTAAGTAAGGTAAGTGACCAACCGTCTCACTTTACAGTTGTCTGCCCGCTGTCCACCAAAAAATCCCGGGATCTCGAAAATGTCCTGCTTGGAGTGGAGTTGGTAGTGGTAGTTTACAGACGGGAAGTTTCAGATATCGTTGTTGATTATTTAACAATGGATCAGTCAGAACATAAACTGAATAACAAAGCTGTCAGTTTTTTGTGGAGATTGCACGAACACTTATCTTGGTGGGACAAGAAACTGGGGTGTTAATAATATATCGACAAGTGAAGTTAATTTTCTGACGAGATTTAATAGATGTGTGATATACATAATGTAATTCAGTGTACTTAAGATTGCTTGCCCATTGACGTTTAAGCTATTGTAGTTAAAACTGACCATTTCTTTTCTACAGATACACAGAGCAGAACTAAAAAAACTAAAATTTGTGAATTTGTACAAATCGAATATAAACAACTACTGGGATACAATAATACATAACTTTTGGCATTGATGCTTGCTGTTGAAAGAATTTTAGAATTATTTCCTGCATTCTTTAACTATGTTCAGAAATTTGGTTCTAATTTGTTTTTGAAGGCAATCAACAATGTCAAGCAAAATCTCATTTCCAAAACAGAGTTTCTTCAATGTTCAGTCAGGGTGCGACCTCGAAATAGCCGAGAGGTTAGCGAGCCCGTTTTCTGTGCACGTGGTTACGGGTTCATTTCCTGCTGAGGTTCGGACCCCACTTTAGCAAACACTGTAGGTCTCGTCCTTAGAAACTCAATAGCTTGTTTAGGACGTTAATAACAATTCACTCTTCAGTCAGGTTGCAACTAAACAAAGTTCAAAATGATGGGTTGGTGAAAGAAAACCAGTGACTTATGAAACATGGGCTCAGTACTTTATTTATTTAATGTATGTAGCAATCTCTAGATTCTGTACAGCGCCACATTGGCCATTTGACACTGGATATTAACAACAACAAAGGGAAGAATTTTGGAAGGAATCGGACCTAGCCTTATTCAAGGTACCAGCAAAGCATATCCCTGGTTTGACTGAGGGAAACCAGGAAAAAACCCGTCAGGATGGCCGGTAATCGAATCCGGGTCATCCCAATTACAAGTCGAGCATTCCATTAGTTTCTCTGTCTTAAATGCCTGTTTAGTCAAATGTTTAACAGAAAAAATATGATGCAGAAAGATCTTTTTTGAGCACGAATTAGAAAATTATTTTTATTATTGATTGAATTGTTATTAACTAAGTTCTAAAAGAGCTAGTGAACTCCTAAGGACGGTACCTACAGTTTTGGTAAAGTGGGCTCCAAACCACTCAATTCAATGGACCCTGCGGGAAAAAATTCTTAGAAGAGTTTTCGTGTATCACACAGTATGAAACTTGTGATAAAGTGTTATAGCAGAACACATCTAAAATACCGGTGACAAAGTGTTAAAGCGGATTACATCTGAAGTACCAGCTGGTACGCAGGTTTCCTTTACAAGTATAAGTTGTAAGTTAAAAGGTTTACTGTTTTAGTTAATTTAAGTGTCTTAGCGAGTGTTAAATAATTTATTGTGCTACTATATTGATAACTGGTTACATGTGAGAACCAACAACTAGAAGATATACTCTCTATAAATTTGAATTAAATTACGAAGTATCACGCTTTGGGCTTCAGAAGAAAAAACTGTCACTTAAGTAAGATGGACAGGCCATGTAGATCGGTTGAGGAAGAAACAAAAATTATATTCCATCGCTGTTCGTAAGCCGGAGGGAAAGAGGACGTTGGGGAGAGAGAAAGGTCATTGGAAACAATATTAGAAGGGATCTTCTAGTTAGATGTTCCTGGTAAAAATTGGCTTGATCTCTTCCTAGACAGAATCCAACGGCGAATATTTGTTACTGCGGCGATGAACTTGCGAGTTTCGGAAGCCATAGTCAGTTAAGTGACTGAAACTGGCATTTCTGCTGTTCAGAAAGCTACCGTGGACTGAGTCGAGGCCTGTTTCATTACTAGACTGCTGCTTATAAGTGCGGAAGATATCTGGTGTAACGTCATTCGCATTCCGTTCATATAATTTCAGTTAGTATTTTTGCCACTTATGTCGCCCCTGTATTGATTTATATAGAAATTTTTAAGATAAGATTAAAATGTAGATAACTGCTGATAAAGGATGGGATAGGCAACTGTGGCTCAGGCTGAATTGATGATGATGGGATGAATTGGTGGAACGAAGAAAGTGGGAGGAAACGGGAGCACCCCGAGAAAACTCACGCATATGGTGTTTGTCCACCACAAGTTCATCGAACCGGTGACCACATGCTCCAGAAGTGAGCTCTCTACAAACTGAGCCACCGCGAGTATGTGCTGATTGCCACGGGTACTGACTGCCACAACCAGTTTTTGGTGCTGATTGCCACTATTTTTTTTTATCACTAATAGATATGACCTCAATGCCTTGCTGACTGCCAAGAACCTCAGTCAAACAGCATTTCGGAAGAGGGGGAGGTGTGAAGAGGGGGTACTTTCAAATGCACATGTGTAGAATAGCATTACAGAAAAACTTATATAAACTGGAAATATGTTTATAACGAAAAGGTTTAAAAGTCCGCTGTTCTGTTATTAATTTCTCGCACCACCGCACAAAAATTTTAAGTAAGTTACACA
The DNA here is from genome assembly GCA_022664845.1 of Lepisma saccharinum. NCBI lineage: Eukaryota > Metazoa > Arthropoda > Insecta > Zygentoma > Lepismatidae > Lepisma > Lepisma saccharinum. Next base: position 6,656 of record JAGDQP010028612.1, on the reverse strand, counting down.
ATTACTCGCTAGGTGGCATCATATATGCTTGGATGTTTATAAATGGATTGTTTCCTCTGTTATATGTACAATTTGCACATTTTGTTGTTTATATTAATTGTTTCAATGCTTTATTTAGTATATCAAGTATTGTAAAGTGAAATTAGTGTGTATTTATTTATCCTAACAATGTTTTCTACAAAGCTTGCAAATTTTTAATTTTTGTTCTAAAAAAAACCAAAGCTCGGCATTTGTGTTTCATACTATTTGGGAGATAGTAATGGAGTACATAACGTCTGAGAGAGGAAGCCCCTTTTAATACACGATGGATTCCAGTACCATTTCCAAAGAACCGAAATTCTACTGTATGGATACGTGAAGTGATTTAATAAACTTTTATTTTTTAATTTTATTTCCGTTAATAAGTTTGGGTATTTTTGTAATTTGTTTCAAATATGTTTAAGAAATTTAGAACAACAGTTTCACTCTTGGAATTGACCATTGGAATTGACCAAAGGACTTGTCCTAGAAGAGAATAACAGGCCAATGGCATTGTGGATAGTCAGTGTTTAAAAAGTTTTCTAAAATTTGATAGTCAATTAGGTCCCCTGAAGAATTTTGTGGTGGCCTTTTGTACTCACTGGTAGCCTCTTTTAAAATATTATGTTTTATTGACGTTAAACATAAATTATTGTGAGCAGCTCCACATCTTAACGTCCTTCTATCATATCTCAGATCTAAATTGCACCGCCCCATCCTGCATGTCACTGTAATATGATACTAGTATTGTCAGACTTGAAACCGATGGTGCGGAGAAAGCTATTAAGCATCTTGCATTGCCAACTCAGAATAAAATGGAGTTAGACATTATTACCGTATAGGTTTCTTGTTTTTAGGAAATATACCGTTAATACTGCGATACTGAACAATATTAGCAATAAATGTATCTCTTATCTTTCGTCCTCAGAATTGACCATAAAAGAGCCCCAGGAATATTCGTAATTATGTCAAATTTCTATCAATAAATAAAAAAAAAATTAAAGGATGGAATTTGTCAGTTTTAAATAGACAGATCACGAGATAAATACTTGGCTAAACGTATTACCATTAATAAAAATACGAGCACTTAGTACACCTCGTAAGCAAAATATAATTATTGTAATCAGGGATTCCGCCAGTATTTTCAGTTTGGGGGGGGGTGTAAAGTCAAAATTGAGAGGGTGTAAGTGGAGTTTTGCCACAGTTTCTATCGATTTTTTACTGAAAATTTTAAAGTTGGGGCGCTCTCGAGGATTTGGGGGGTGACAACTCCCCAAAGGGGGATGGTGGAATGCCTGCTTGTAATACAACAACGAGAACATAAAATTAGGAAGGAAAAAAAAATTGCAAATGAAGATTTTCTTTCAGAAAATTAAAACTTGAAAACTTCTTCTACTTGGAAAACAGGGATTTTAAAATTCACAGAAGCCATGAAGAAAATTCCTGGTTTTAATTTGAATTATATTTATAGCCTTTAGGTATCTCAGTTTCAAGCGAAATTTTTCCTGTGCTTTCGAACTGGTCTTGTTTTAGATTATCAATTCTATTTGAGAAAAAATTTACTGATCTTTTAATTGACAACAATACTGCGCAGTGTGGAATCGTGAAAAGTGCTCGCTCCATGTATTGTCCGTGTAGCCAAAAACGAAAATAATCTGACATTATGACAACAGAACACACACATGCAATAAATTTGCACAACATAACAGAACACAGAGGAAAAAGTCAATCAAAGTTTTTCCAACTCATGCTCGTGTCGTAACGAAATATCCTTATGTTAGGATATGTCGGAAATAATATGCTCAAGCGAAAGGACAGGAAACCTCACACCAAGATTTATTTATATAAACTGAAGATTTTGAAATCTTAAGAGGGAAGGGAGTTGGCTACGGCGGCCTGCAAAATAAGCGTCCAATTTAACATGGGGTCTCACACTTATCTAGGAATATCGTAGTTTCATGTAGTTCCTTCAACAAATTTCGTGGAATTATGAAGGTATTTAAGTGAAAAAAAACATGCGTGCTATTTTCTGTTTAGAAATAAGGATTATTATAATGGAAAGTTTCATAAGAAAGTTGTTACACGGGCTACTAAAATATCCTTTATTTCTAAGAAAAAAATACATCGTAGAGGCTTCAGTTATTTACTTTTACTATGCCATGTATTGTGTTTAAGGAGCTATTGAGTCATTTTCTCAAAGCAAGCACATAAAACTATGACATTCATAGAAATGTTTGAAATCCATGTTAAACTGAACGCTTATTTTGTAGGCTGTAGTAGCCAAGTCTCTCCCCCTCTTAATACAGTACTTTCATGAAAATAAAACATCTGAATGTGGTGCAAAAATGTTGAGTCTGCCACGCTGATTTTCGTCCGAAGCTGGACGAGCATGACAACTATCTAACAGCAGGAAACAGCCCTGAAGCCGAACTACCGAACACGATAATGAGTGTCAGGGGGGAGGAGCAGATGTCATGTAGATACTTGTATCTGATTTGAAGGCAGTTTTACTTTGCTTCGTTGTATACATGCACGTTCCACAATAATGCACCATCATATCGTAATTAGCCAAGAACTAGGATGAATTAGAATTCAAATATAAATTTAATTTTTTGTTAGTCTGGTTATCCATGGTTTTTAAAAAGTAATCGATTAAAGGAATGATATAGTGGACTTCCTACTTTTCAATATTAATAGTAGTCATACATTATAACCTGTTTGCAATTTTGGATTTTCCTGGTATGAGACAGACGTTAAAAACGCGCGCGCGCCAGGACAGTGCTTAAAAAAGCAGATTGTGAAGAGAACAAGCGATTCGTTGCTGTGAACGAAAGGTTGAAGGCCGCGGCGAATGACCAATTTTATTGCACACTTACACACCTGCGGTAGTGGCATCTGAACAAGCTGCAGTATTTTTTCGACGGCGTGCCGAAAATGAGTAGAAAATAGTGCACTCCCGGCACGAAGATAAAATACAGGATGGTGGTGGACGGTCTTGATACCGGTAATTTTCAGAATTTAGAGCAAAGAAGTAGTGGCCAAATCCCTGGTGCGCAATTTTGCAATTTTTTTAAAACAATGGATTCTGTGTGTTGTCTGAAAATTTCTGTAATTTGTTTTAAATGTGTTTTAGCAAATTTAGAACAACAGTTTCATTCTTAAAAAGCCAACAGACTATTGGAATTGACCAAGGACTTGTCCTGGAAGAAGGTACCAGGCAAATAGTGGATAGTGTGTATTGTCTGGAAATTTCTGTAATGTGTTTCAAATATGTTTTAGAACAACAGTTTTACTATTGAGAAGTCTATGGGATTCTTTTGTGTACTTTGTTTTTCAATGCACTTTAGTGTATTTTTTACTATTACACAAAGCTTACTATAATTCTATTCTACACATGTACGTGTGAAAGTTCCTCTCTCCACCCTTCTCCCACTTCCTAAATGGTGTTTGATTCAGGTTCGTGGCAGCCAGTGAGGTCCTATCTATTCGTGATAAAAGAATTGTGGCAATCAGCACCAAAAACTGGTTGTGGCAGTCAGGACGCGTGGCAATCAGCACCACACCGCCACCGCAGCCCTTGTGTGACTAAGGAAAAGGCGTTTCATTGCAGTAGTGACTGACAGTTTACGCTTCGTGCGTAAGTCGTAAAAAGTTAGAAAAACGTACTGTGTATTAACAAAAATGTTTCCTAGTTACTGTTTATTTAAAGGAAAGCACTCTATTCAGCAGACATTTTTACTTTCGCTGTAGAGGAGAGCATTTAACTTAAAAAAAAAAATACTTGCTCTGTAACTCACGGAACTCGCAAGTTCATCGCGGCAGTAACAAACGTTCGTCAGAGGATTCCATCCTCGGCAAAATCAAGTCAGTTTACATCACAAAAGTCTACTTCTCGAAGATCCTTTCTAATATGTCCTCCCAACGGTCTCTTTCACTCCGGCTTTCCAACCAAGTTTTCCTTTTTCTCCCAACCGAGCTATATGGCCTGCCTATCTTTGTCGTCGAGATTTCATTATTCTTACAACACTGATTGAGTCATAAAGTCCGTGAAGTTCTTCATTATGCAGTCTCCTTCATTCTCCACTCATCTCTTCCCGTTTCGGCCTGTATAACTTTCTCAAGCCCTTACTTTCAAATATTTGTAAATTATGTTCATTTGCTAGGGTCGTACTCCAAATTTCGTAACCGTAAAGTATTACCGGCAGAATAACCGTTCTGTGTATTTTCTATTTCAACTTCCTTGATATTAATCGTCAGGTTAGGAGTTTCTGTCATGCGCTGCCCGATATTAAACGACTTTTTATTTCTTTCATTACCTCGCTTTTGCTTGTTACATGCACGTATTTAAATTTGTTTATTTTCTCTATGTTCTCATTCTTAATTGTTATGTACCTATTTCCGTTATTCCTAAGTGTACAGGAAAATTGAGCAATAAAATCCATGTCATGAGAAAATGCTTTCCTTTTGATACACACGGCTACGCCTATGATATTTTGTTGAAGTAGAAATATAATTTTCTTTGGTGTACTAAGTGATTCTTTTCGTTCTGTTTCTGGAAAATATGTGAAATATGATTTTTGTAAAATGAGGCGTAGAATTTTCTCCTTCCGAATCAATCCTGTATCTATTACACTGAATGTGACAGTCCAGAAAGTCTCCAAGATACAGCTGATTACATCCTTCACACGATTGAAGTCAGTTTTTTCTCTGATCAAAATCTGCTTTAAAATGTATCACCATCTCACATTTTCGCACTATTTGTGCGTAAGTTCAATCGAAAACAAACTAAATTAGTCACAAACATAAATTTACTGTTCCCTTGTGTGAATTCAAGTTGGCTTCAGAGCTCACAAATACCTAAAAGTACCTCAAATGAAGAACAAAGATCGAAATATATTCACTAAAAATATTCCTGATTATTTTATCAAGATGAAGGTCAGCTCTCAGATTTCACTGAAAATTATTCAACTAAATTCTAGTCTTTTACCTGAAGATGGAGAACTGCAATCATCATAGAAAAATGATGTTGTTTCTCAGCAAATTATTTTCCTCACTATTTTCGAAATCGCCGGAAGCAGCCTTTGGTTTCACGGATGGTGCAAGATCAGTCGAGTTTTCACGCAGATTTGAATTTTTACACTTTGATTTTGATGTAATAAAACCGTAAATGCCGCTATATACAGAAGAGTATTACTGATGTTAAATTCCACAGACTTTATAATTGCTTATTCAGCACTATTATCTAATAATTTTATTTTGTAGTAATGTACCAACTTATACTGATATCCGCATATTCTAGTTCTATCTCCGGTTCTACGACAAAAGACTTCGAAGAAATGGTTAGCAGGCAATGATAATGTCGAAAGTTACGAGAAATCTGGTAGTTCAATATATCATATAATATTTCTTGAGGACCTTGCCCATTCATATATTGCAAAACAGTTATTTTTTCGCTAATATTTACGATTTGCGTTCCCCCTACTCTTTATACCACACATACTGATAAGAAAAGAAAATGGAGCGTATGCCATTCCAGGATATTCAATTCTTGAACCACTTGTCTTCAGGAAATCAGAGAACATGTATGACTGCAGGACAGAGAGAAATACGAAAAGAAAGAAACGAAGAATTTCATAAATAACTTAGCCTACTACATGTTTCAATGAGAATGTACTATAATGGTGAAAGTTCTAAAAGACAGTTTCACAACATTTTACCATTTAGTGCTTCTATTTTCAGTTATCAGTGATGCTACATTTCACCACATATTTTCACTAAATGCCCAAAGTTTCAGTAACTGTACGTTTACTAATGCCTGAAGTTTCAGTAACAGTATGTTTACTAACATATTCGTGTCTTGTACTGCAGAATAATAAATGTAGTTACATCATTAAACTCTTCTGTTCCATCTTGAATATAAGTATTTCGATTATTGATAATATGTCTAAATTCTATCCATTTGGATTATTCACACGTATGACAGCATCGACTTATTGCTTTACGTAACGGTGATATGATTCTCTGATATCACTTTCAACAGAAACGAATAGCTGTGAACTATGTAAGCACTATGACAATTTTCTATCGAAAAAAAGAGAGAAAAAAAAAGTATGAAGCTAGGTTGCCAGATTGAAAGACAAGAATATATCGTCACCCTGGAACCAGACTGTACTATGTCCACTTTTGCTACTTTTGAGAAAAAACAGTTTTAAAGTTTGGAGTTACATTTAAAGCCTGTATAAATTCATTTCCTTTATAACATTTCTAGCCAATTCGAGGTCGTTTAATGAGATAATATTTTTGGGGTTGATGCCCTTCAGTATAAGGTCTTTGACTGCAGTGTTAACTCCATTTTGCCAAAAAGTGGACATAGTACCTCCTGGTTCCAAAGTGACGATATAAGGATGCTACAAAGATTGTGAAACGAAAAAGAAAACACGAAAATACGAATACGATGAACACGCTAACATAAGTTTATTCCACATAAATTTATTAAATTAATTTTTACTCACCATCCTGGATTTTTTTCAAATTCTGAACATTTATTGTACTGGTACCTCAAGAGGTATTTTTAAATCGCAAAATTCTGTATTTCCTCTCTAGGATTTCTGAAGCTAGCTTGAAAGCTTGGTATATAT